>CAJFCJ010000002.1:1102903-1232184 GCA_904063045.1 Dimorphilus gyrociliatus | reverse complement strand
TATATATTAATATATAGCGCATCTGTAGATGCGTTTAGTTACATATTCTCTATTGTAATATAGTATCTATTTTAGTATATATATATATCTATATATATAACAATGTATAGTATTTTTTGCATTTAAACTATCTGTGTACATATGTAAAAAACACTATTATACATGAGTGATATGTTTAATTAATAACTTAAATACACATACAGATCATTTATCAGTGCAAACGTATATCTTTATTTATGCAAATATGGCGTCCGTGTGGGTGTTTATGTGTACGCGAAATGTAAAAGTTTTACAAATTTGATAATAATAATGATAAGTATATGTACTGTATTTACTAACTAATTATTGTTAATTAATTGATTCTGTTGCGTTTTTCTATTGGGAAAACGCTTGTTTGCATAATACAATTCGTAAAGATTACTGTTATAAAAACTTGGTAACGCAGATCTATTAAAGTGGGTAAATTTCCTAATGTTGAACGGGATTAGTACGTTCACTTACACTCGTGTAGATTATATGGAATCAAGATAGAAAAAGGAGGAGATACAATGAAGTAGAATAGAGCTTTACTTGAGATAAGAATAAGGCGCTTGAGAAGCTCGTACGAGTTGTGAAAAGACTTAAGTAGCATATAATAAAAGAGGTACATTGTCTAAAAACACGTTCGGAAAAGATGTAATATTTGATTTTCTAACATTTCTACGCATATTAAACTCTTCTACGAGCCATTCTGCATATGTTTATATATTGCTTTATAGATATATAAAACCCCTAAGGCTACTTCTTCTCTCGGAAGTGCAAAGAGAAATTCAACGCACAAATGACGAGGCAATTACTGCTTTAAATAACATAATCGTACTTAATTGCGGTGTGTACAAAGACAAGGAAAGAGGATGAGTCCCAAACGTTGGCCGATTCATGATTTTTGTAGGCGACTGCCTTTGTGAATGGCGGTGATGAGAAGTAATTGAGTTTGCGTAAACTAGGTTTGTCGGAGAATGGAGAAGCTCTTGGCGGTCGCGTGACTAGAAGCTTTGATTGAGGCGTTTGTACACTTGTCATTTTTTCCCTACTGTCGTTTATTTCGTTTAAGCGATCGCAATAGGATTTTTCTGCCTTTAAGTCGAAAGAATATAAGAAGTTGAATATTCAATCTATAAATACCTACATAGAAACTATTAGAAAGGAGCAAGAGTCTTCTTGCCCAATTTACGGCAATTTATTATCATTTCACTTAGGCGCCGGTCCGTAAATGGCGAATCCTTTCAAGAGGCGAACGCAACTTGACACGAACGTCCTCGAACGACGATCGCTAGGTGTCGTAATTGAACGTCTAATTAACGATTGCGAATGTCTATGTAAAAGTTTGCGTGCTTATATGTATATGTATGATTTCGTTTCACACGACCGTAATTTTGCGGAACACCCGCGTAAAACGCGTCCTAATTAGTTTAATCGCGCAGAAAATTCCCTAATTAAACAAAGACGAATCGGGCAAAAAGCGCTAATTTAATCGTACCACTCCGCTTCTAAGCATTGTCCTGTAGATGTATTTATGTACACAATGCACAGTTAAAAGAAGGAATTAATTTAGCTCACGATTAATTAGCGTCCCTAATCGACTTTACACCCTTCTTAATAAGATTATACAGTTTTTTTGAAACAAGTGTATTAAATATATTTGTATTTGTTTATACCATACATATATTTATATAACTATATTTATACTATAGAGATATCTTGTATATATATATATATATATATATATATATATATATATATACACTTGTATGCTCCATCGTACACGGTAGATTATTTAATAAGCATATACACCGTATATTACATAATATGAGGATAATTTTAAGATATAGATATGCATGTCTTATGGGGGGAATTGTTCTGTACAATTTATATGAACAGTAAAAGTTCTCTTCTACTTCCTCTCCTATTTCCTTATTTTCTTAAGGCACATCCGAATCGCCACTCTCCATACCAACGTCGATAACATCGTCGTCGAATGTTGAATTCCTACCCTCTTCACCAGGACTATTTTCATCCGTTGCGTGTTCCTTACGCTGTAACTTCTTATGTTTCATTCTTCGATTTTGGAACCAAGTTTTTACTTGAGTCTCCGACAGGTTTAATTGCGCCGCTAATTCTACTCTTTCGGGTGTAGACAAATATTTCTGACTTTCGAATCTGCGATTATTATCCTTTTTATAATTATGATTCTACACGCCTATATACATTAATGCCTGATGGATAAATTACGCCTATTTTCGCTTACTATAGCCCCCCCTCTTTCGGTCTATTATGTCGCTAATCAACTGGAAAAAGTAGAATAAGATATCATCTAATTGAATTTATCCTATATTGCACCAAATTTCATATAGACTTTACGAGGAAATGCCACGCATATATTACCATTTTTATTTACAAGTAGCTACTATATATAGTTATTATGTTTAATTATATAGGATTATATAATTTAGTTTTTTTAAAACGGCCACGACTAATTACTTACCGTACGAGCAAGGAATACAATATTATTATTTTCTCGTGTCCACGCAAGAGCTTCGTCACTATCTTTTCTTCGATACTTAATTAAAATTTTACGGCTTCATTCGCTTATTGTGACAAAAGGAGAAGTTTAAGAAAATTTATCGCCAGCTTGTATATAGAGTATCCCAACTTTTCTACACATATCAAGCTTACCGACTAGTCGTTTGAAGCGTATAACGAAATTTTCCTACAATCCCTTTGCTACGTATAATTAACCTTTTAAATTTGATTTCTGACCCGAGAATTTTGAAATTACACACGCACATCCTATAAGCTTACACGTAAAAAATAATCAATTTACCGTTTTTCCAATCCGTTCAATTGCTGGTCGCTAAATACTGTCCTAGCCTTTCGCCTTCTGCAATGCCGTACAACCGCCTCTTGTTGCAGCAGAGCTAGTCCTATTAATTATATATCTATTAGGTACGCATGTAATATACGTCTAATTAATAGCTTTTTACTAATAATTTTATAAACTTAAGACTTTTTCCGATGTAAGAAAAAGATATCTGTGTTTCTTTTACATTTTACCTTGAGGACCATGTAAACCGAGGAATGGCACATGTTCATGAGTTCTAGGGCTAAAAGCGTGTAAAAGTGCCGTATGATAAGGCGAATATAGATGACCTGAGTAGTCGCTCGTTTGAATTGGTCGAGAGAGTAGAGGAGCTAAAAGTATTTAATAACGTTTATTTAAAATGTAGCTTATTAAATAATTTACTTTTTTTTATCTGTAAATATTTCTATACTTTGCCTAAACGAAAGAGATAATTGTAAAATAAAGAGGCATACTTTCGTGCGATGTTTTACACTAAAGAATGTAATAAAAGTGTATATAAAGCATCAAAATTTATATTTATATACATAATATGTACTATGAATAGATAAATATATATTAGTATATATATATATATATATATATATATATTAATATATATATATATATACTGTATACTGTTTATATACATCTTTATAATATATTTATTTAAGTAAATATAATTGATCCTTTCAAATGGGTTTATTTGATTGTATACATACGAGTGTCGGCAGTCTTAGGTGGCAGGGAAGGTGCGGAAGTTTTCGGTTTATTATTCAAGAGAATATCGTCGATAAGAAACGAACTCATGGCGAATAAGTAAATATAGAAAAGACGTCGCTAGTCAACAAGTGCTGTTCATTTAGACAGATCACGGACGAATTACTCTCTCCTCTTTTTTCACCGTGCAAACGTCTCCGATAGCTCCGCCCAAAATCTTGCATAATGAGAAAGCGGGCCAATCAGCGCTTGATCATTTACGTGCTTTGATGCAAAAATGGACTAAAACGCCAAAATGCGCAACATTTAAATTTTCTATTCTGCTTCTAAAACGCGATTAGTTCGTTAATTAAGAGGTAAGTGGTGGAAGAATGCAACTAGCGTGATCAGTGTGTCAATAGACAAGCTTCTCCTTGATTAAGCGAGATATTTTATTACTGTGCTTTCAGCGCGCGAAATGCAATCAATTTTCTAATGCGATTTCTCCTAGAGCGCTTCATCTCTGATTGTTTTCAAGCCGACTCACGCGCGTAAAATATACACTTACTTTTGTCGTTTTTACCGGGGCGTCAGACTCACTGATTAGGTAATAAACGCTTCCCGTCGAGCGGAATAATTAGTCTGAACTTTTAATTGCGTTGTTTGTCTGACATCCATTCTTGAAGGTTTATCGCGCGCCAACTAGGGCGACAGACGTCCGAAACGCTTAACGTTCAACTACCGTAAGAACGCTAATTGTCGGAGCGACCGCTGTTTGTCGCATGTCTGAGACGAGTAGATAATTATCAATTTACGAAGCATGCAACAATGTTTAAATCTAAGCTTTTTCTTATTTTATTCGATAATAATCTTGAAATGATTACATCAATTCTTTTATTTCATTCCAGCTGGCGCTAGGTCCGTAAATATCTATCATGTCAGCGTACATTTTGACATGGATTACGTCTTCTCTCTTAACAGGGAATGGATCGCCATCGATATTGATGATTATGGAATTATTTTCTTCGCGATTGTCTGGATCTGGCTCAATTGCGAGGCTGAAACCTTCCGCCTCAAAAGACTTAACGAAATCAAAACTGTACTGTAAAAAGAAAAAAAGAGAAAAATGTTTATATATATATATATATAAATATATATTTACCGCTAATGAAATTGTGATTAGATAATTAGTCGTTTTGGTTTAATTGCATGAATACCGAAGAGGGAACGCTCAGTTAAGTAAAGCCAGTAGGTTGTACGGTTCTCCTTATGCTTGATGTTTCTGTCAACTATACAACCCACTACCTCGACATAACAGGCGCGTTTTCATGTGTACAATATATTGTGTATATTGTGTTCATATATATATTTATATACTAATATATATACTAATATATATACTGTATATATTTTTTTTTAGACAATGAGCTTAGCCAGTGTTACACTTTCCACAATATGTTGCATATATATATATATAAATCTTACAATTTGTGAATGATAAGCGTGTGAAAATTTTTTGTTAGTAGCAGCTAAAAATTATCTATCTACCGCCCACGTAATTGCCTCTTTATAAACTTACAGTATCGTCCTTTTTTCTAGCTAACTTTGCCAACAACTGTAAATGATCGATTCTTGAGCAACTTCTTAGCATATACAGACTACACAGAGGAAGGGAATAGGTTTCCAATTGACGGTCAACAAGGGGAAAGAGAAAGGGATACATTTCTACACTAAAAAATTCGTCAGTAAATTCTTTTTCGTGATCATTGTTCAAATTCGAATCTAGAGCGCCATCTTTCGGCGTTGAACCCCAAGGTAAAACTCGTATTTTGGCCTTGAATAAGCGATGTTTAAAGAATGCCTTCGTACCACCAAAACCGTAACGTAGAATACCCATCCAACGTTTATTCTCTCCTTCCTCAATTAGGTCACTATAGAAACCGTAGCCGAACAAAAGATTCCCGTAGTAGACGAGCTTCGTTCCACTGTGAACTGAGTAGCCCTTTGCGGAAAAAGATTTACCTGTTGGATATAAGGCGCAATTAGAGTCAAATTATATCATTTTTTCATTACTCTAATTTACGCGCATATGTACATGTACCTACCGATGACAATATGCAATGCAGCTGTTACTACATCAACACTTCCGATAGCCATTTTTATGCACCCTTGGCCGCTTCCTTCAATTGGGAAAATTTTCTCAAATTATCTATGATTTAAATAATATCCTAATTAACTAACCCAAAGGTATTATTCCAATTGGTATAGGGGGTTTAATAAGTTGACTTCTTCGATCATTAATGTCACGCTTAGCACAGGCCATTTGATTTAATATCATTCCATTATAACATTCTGTAAAGGTACCATCTCCACCAACCGATACAACCCTAAAAATATCCTATCATTAGTAATTAGTACGTAATAAATGTAGTATAAAACTATATTTTTTATCTATTATGGCCTGATTGACAAAATTGAAAGTAAGAGAGAGAGAGAGAGAGAGAGAGAGAGAGAGAGAGAATGAGAGAGAATGAGAGAGTGAAAAAAAAAACAACAACAAAAGAAGATATAAATTACTGCTAGACGTTAAAAGTGCAACTTTACAAGTTATCTAATCAAGTAGAAGCCTATGAAAATAGAATCTTTCTATTCTATTATATACATATATATATATTGCTACTGGCATGTTATTAACTTTATGCGATTGTTAGCTTTCTAGCATTAAAACAAAATAAAGACTTTGCGAAAGTTAAAGCTTTAAGCAAATTCTGCATCAGATCGACGTACCCGTCGAAGTCATTTAGACAGCACTTTGATAAAATTTCTTGGGCATGCTTTCGACTTTGAGTCACTTAAACAATTCTAAACTTATGCAAAAAAAAAAACAACAAATGTATACTTTTAATCGTCTTACCTTCTGTTTCGCAAACAATGCGAGCTGATTCAAAGATTGGCTGTACAACTTCTTTATAAACTCTCTCACCCTTTTTTAAGGTTCCTGATTGAGGATTAACTATCACCTTCAATTTTGTAGGTCGACGTTGCCAATAGTTTTTAGCTCGAGATAACACATTGTCAACAAACTCAGTGCATTCATTGCTACCCTCAATTTCATGGAATGATACTTTATCTACTTTTAAGATATTTTTCGATTTATGTCGTCGAATAAATCCTATCGTAACTTCTTTTTTGTGTATCTTTGCATCTAACAGATCTTCATATAGAATAGTAGATCTGTTTCCGGTAATTGATAAAGAAAATAGGCTTCAACTAGTTTTAAATAAATTTACTTTTCACGGTTATTTCCTGAATTCTTTGAGAAGTATGTTAGGCGATCGCCAAGAGATACTACCTGTTGTTTTTTACATTTTAAGATCAGTTCCGGCGTGATATTAGGTTCAAAAACTTCTTCCGTCGCCATCGCTGGAAAAATGGCGCTTGTCACGTGACTAAAAACTTGATCATGTGAGTGGGTTGAGTAAATACAATATTTGTATACTATGGGCCAAGATTATTATATTTAAGTAGTATGTTAATATTTCTTTTCAATAGAGAATACATATTAGACACAGGCGTTTGAGAAAACGTGCTATACAGGTTACTTATTCATATTCAAACAATATTTTGAACTGAATCTGAAAAGCTTCGTCGGCTAATAAAATATCGATGATAGAAATTAACAAATGCTCGATCCCAAGATGTTCTATTCTTGCTGTAGACATTCAAGTAAATACCCAGAACAACAACTATTCCCGACCATATATATTGCGGTGTAAAAGGTTTTGTAAAGAACATAAACGACAGGATAATTGTAATAGCCTTCCGACAGGTAGTCACTGTAAGATAATGCGAAAATTACTAGCTAATTATCTAAAAGCACAAAAACTTAAATATTCATATCATCTTTAACTACTTACCAGTTACAGCTATAAGCGCTCCAAAAGATTTTACTAAGCTCAATACAACAACTAGACCTATATATCCAGTAAATGAGAAGATTAGCGCATAACCATATGTTTGAAAAGGATGTTGCCAGCAAAATGAGAAGGCACTCCAAAATTGTCCGGTCGCCAATTGACCAAAAAGAATATAAACAAAGCCTATTGAATATGAATAGAGTATCATCTCCGAATTGCTTGATGAGAACTCTTTCATTGTTTTCTCCTGAACATTTCCAATGACTGCATCGGCAACCAAAGCTGAGCATATGAGCATGAGACCTAGTAAAGCGCAAATACAAGATGAATACAAATATATATAGTAATTCTATAGGTTATTTTTCATACCGTAAAGGCTAAAAGAGGGTGAAACACTGCTATCAGCTAAAGTAAAAAAGATGAGACCAATACTCATACAGGCACAAGCAGCAAAATCAAGTGTTGTATACTTTTTCTTTTGAATTATTATACCACCTATTAAGACAGGAATGAGCTTGCAGCATTTAAATATGATCTAAAAGTAATTATAAATTAAAGTTTTAAACAAAAATGGGGGTGTGGCATTCTCTTCACTTACTTGAGTGGGATAGTTTAAATAGCCGAGTGATGAATTTGATAGACCCATAGTGGCTACTGTCAAAAATGCCAGAAAATAATATGTCTTTAGAGGAACTTTCCTTCTCGTTGTCTTTTTTGAATATAATTCAATTGTTCCAAATATTGAATAATAGCCAAACTGAATTAAAGTTAAATACCAACCATATGGCCGGAACCCCTCTAGCCTAAACATTAATTCCTATTCGTCAGGAATATGAATAATTAATGTAAATCTCATAAGTGAAACAAGTTATTGAATAGATTACTTGAAAATAACCATAAATTAAATAGAACAGCATAACTCCAATTGTTAAAATTAGGAATTGTTGAGATTGGGGTAGGTTGGTTAATTTCAGGCATCCAATATCAATATCAACGGTCTTAGATTCCGTCTTCCTCTCATCTTTGATTTTTATGCTCACTTCCTGTAATTGGCATGGCCTGTTTTTCTCCTCTAAAACATCAATCCAAGGTTAGTATCGCCACTTAATTTTAACGAAAGTGTGTATGCGCTAGTACTTCACTTACCCATTGGTATTATTGCAATATTAAAGAGATACTGTGAAATTTTTTAAAGATTAGACATTTTGTTCCCAGCAGACGTCCTACACGTGAACTAATGACGTCACTCGTTTATGTCATCTTAAATACAGTATTAATACAATAACAGTAATTAAATATATTCGCATTATTGCTATTCCCTTGAAAATAGTAATATTAAGTTACGCTTAATATAATTAGATATTTATTATTTTCTTTTACTTGGAATTTCGAGCTATTTTTCGCCATCTAGTGTGTTGATATACTAAACTTTAGAAATGTACATACAATATGAAAGTTTATTTCAGATCTTTTCGGGTAAAATATATATAAACAAGTAAAAATGTACTATACATGACGATAATTGATCCTATTTTCAATAAAACGTAACATAATTGAATTATCCTCCTCGCAAGGCCAGAACAAGATGTAAAACGGAACCTCCGACCACTTTGTAATCGGCCGCTGTTTTATCGTCATTCATCTGTTTTCCACTAAAGATTAAACGTTGTTGCGGAGGAGGGATACCCTCTTTTTCTTCTACTCTCTCTTTAATTCTCTCCACCTATAAATTTAATTATTATTGGCTAATATGGAGTAAATATTTAACTAAAATATATTTGTGAAATACCTTATCAGTTGGTTCAATATCAATTTCGATCTGTAAGAAAATGATTTTATAGTAATTGCTAAATTTAAAGAAAAAGTTAAGGACATCAAAGTCAACGTCCGACTTTGATAGAAATTTACCTCTTTACCGGTCAATGTCTGAAACAAAAAGAAGTTAAATATTTTTCACACTGTGCTCAAGAGATTGTATACTACCTTAACTTTTATAAGCATAATTCTGGTTAATTTACTGGTTTACAAGGGAAAAGAGCTCGATTAACTAGAAAAGCTGAGTCTGGTCGATAATATGTGTGAGGAGGAATGGTATATTTTTTATAAAATTAGGTTCGCACTTAATATATGTCAAAAAGAAAGGGTGGTGCCCTCTACAGAATAAAAATTCTCAGGTGTTATGTCATGGCCGGCCAGGTAAAAAGAAAATTGGAGTAGTCTTGATAAGCGACATAACCAGATCAGCATACAACAAGCTCTTATCTTTGATCATTTCTGATAATACTAGTTATAGTCTTGATAAATAGATATGAACATAAGTGGAATGTTATCTATGTTGCTTTTATCCATCCTTTACTACTTGATGTTTGGTGCTAATGCCCAAGAACAGCTACAGCCTGATGCGTTTGTATTTTTTAAATATTTTGTGATCGACAATTAAAACTCATTTGTATGCACAGAACATATATGATATTAGCCCCTAGAAAGGTTTATCCAAATGAAGTTGTGCAAGTTCAAGTTTCCATATTTAAAATGTATGGAAAATCAATCACTGTTCGAGGGAACATACGAAAAAATGGTGCCCAAGAATTTGCACGTTTTAAAGAGGTCTTCGAGGAAGAGGGCACACGCTTGGTGCAGATGAAGATGCCTACCAATGCTGATATGGGCAATTATACTATGAGAATCGAGGCGTTTAATGAAGCTTACTATGGTGCAGGCTACGTTTTTGAGAACGAAACAGATCTTATTTTTGACGTGAAACAAGTCTCAGTTTTCATTCAAACCAATAAACCTATTTACCGTCAAGGCCAAACAGGTGAGTCATCTCAATGCAGGTATTTACTAATTACTAACAAGAATTTTCCAATAGTTCACTTCAGAATAATACCGGTGAAGCCTAACCTACTACCCGTTCACGGTAGTATGGACATATACATGCTTGATAATACAGGAATGCCAATCCGCCGTTGGCTTGATCAACAGACAAATGCTGGTAAATTGTCATATATTTTTAAAGAGACAATACTAAAATATAACTATTCGTTTCAGGTATACTTGATATGAAAATGCAACTATCAGCACAGCCTAGATATGGAGTATGGAAAATAAAGACAGTCTTTGAGGGGGCAACATACGAGAAAGAATTTCAAGTTGAGGAATACTGTATGTAAAATAATACAAAAATTCCTTAAAGATTTTTAAAATTTTTTCCCTTCTTTAGATCCACCTAGATTTTTTGTAAATGTCAGCATGCCTCTTTATTTAATGGATGATTCATTTGCATTGGCAGGACTAATTACAGTCAAGTAGGTTTAAACAAAAATTTCAATTGAAAATGTTTGAATTATTCATTTTTTTGCTTTTTTTTAGTCATACTAGTGGTAGACCAGCAAAAGGCCAAGGAAAAGTTCGCCTAGAAATCCGTGACCCTAAAACAAAACTGGTTGACGGAAAGGAATATAAGTGGGACTATATAGAAAAGCCAATATTTTACGTTCGTTATTGTTGCGTTCTATTTTATAGTTTTTATTATATCATATTTTTTTTCATAACAGTTTAATGGAAGGAGTGATTTTATTTTTTTTATGGACGAAATTCGGGCCAAGGTTGGAAATATCGCCAATAAAGAATTGCATGTAATTGCAACCATTTATGATTGGCATTTGACGTTGACAAGTATTGGTTATGGCGTTTGTGTTATTTATGAAAACAAAGTAAAATTGAAGTTGCTGGGTGACAAATCAAGAACATTTAAGCCTGGCTTCCCTGTAAACGTTTACTATGCTGTGATAGATGCTGATGGAAGACCACTATATGGAAATCGACGACAAGTTACAGTGCAGAGATCTGTTAACAACGGAATAAAAACGACTGCATTGGAAGAGGAGAAACTAGTCGTTCGAGACGATGGAATAGTCTCTTATACTTTCATAGCAGAATCCGATGCACGATTTATTACTCTTCAGGCCTATTATGACCTGCAAGGATTCTCGAATCAAGTAGAGTGCATATTTTCCAAATACTACACATACAACAATCATTATATAAAAATATCTACAACAACTGAACGTCCATTTGTAGATCATTATATGGTGTTTACAGTGAGATTAAGTACGTACGTAAATCGAGTCTATTACCAAATTGTGTCTGGTGGAAATATTCAAACGGCAAACTCACTTGAAATGTCATCACAACAGAAAACATTTTCTGTTGCTATATCAAGAGACATGGTCCCTAGTTCTAGAATAATTGCCTACTATTTGTACAAAGGAGAGGTAATTGTTGATTCACTAAACTTCTTTGTAAATGGAACTGGAATGAATCCAGTCGAAGTTCGAATTAACCAAGGAAAAGATTTTAGTCGTGACACGATAGAAGTGACAGGAATAACAGATCCCGGTTCCTTTATTGCCTTTTCTGGAATAGATTATGATATGTGGTCAAAGGGAGGAAATATATTTTTAACCGAGTCAGAAATTCTAAGAGAACTTGAAACTTACGATTCGCATGCTAACCTAAGCGATAGTCATACCTGGTATTATGGCGAGGCAATATACAAAAAAATGTATTTCCCAGCTGCAACCTACGGTGTTGATGCTAACACAACTTTCGAATACGCAGGAATTATTATTTTCACCGATGCTAAAGTTTCTCGAATACAAAATAATTGTAATAGAACACAAGGGTTTCTACCGTGTAACGACGGTAGCTGCTTCAAAATATCCGAAAGATGCGATAATACGTCGCAATGCATTGATGAAGTTGACGAACTTGGCTGTTATCCTAACGACGAACCTTCTATTTTTACAAAAGAGTTGAATCGTTTTAAACATTTAAATAGGCATTATGAAGAAGAAGGATCCTGGCTATGGATGTCTCATTTTGTTAAGCCAGATGGACGGATTGATCTGAAAACTAACGTTCCCAAAGAGCCAATGTCCTGGACTGTTGGAGCCGTATCAATGTCTAGAGAGAAGGGTTTAGGAATTCTTGAAATGCCAGCTCGACATCAAAGTACAAGACCCTTTTATATTCAAGTCGAAGGTCCCGTCAATATTATTCGAGGTGAACAAATTGGGTTAAGAGTTGCTCTATTTAACTATTGGTCGGAAGATTTGGAATGCCTAGTTACAGTTCACGATTCGGACGACTATAGAATTGTGCTGGTTGAAGACTATGGTTACGTTAATTCGTATAACCCTAGAACTACCCGCGGTGACATCCAAACAATGATATATTTGAGAGCTTCTGATATGTATACTATTCATTTTCCAATTTCACCTATTAAAGGGGGAAATGTAACAGTTTATGTGACCGCAACCTCTTTCATGGGAAAAGATACTGTATCGCATACTTTCAACATAAAATACGATGGTACAACAAACTATTATCATACTCCACTCCTGATAGACTTGATAAATACCGGCTCTGACATTATTCCCGATTTATGGATAATCGTCCCTGATCGCTTTTTCACGCCGGAGCAGCAATACCATAATTTCGTACCTGGATCTGCAAAAGCTTTTGTTTCCGTTTCTGGTGATATAATAGGAACCGGCTTCTTTAAACCCTTTTTGAATGCAATGAATATGATGAGAAAACCTTTTGGGGCTGCTGAACAAAATGCATTTAATATTGCAGTTAACATTTACTATCTAAGATATTTGAAAGAAACCAATCAACTTCGTAAAGAAGTACTAAAAGATGCTCTTACAGGAGTGAACATTGCTTTGCAAAGGCAATTCTCCTATTATATGAGGGACATTGGAGCATTTACAATGTTTAGAGATTATGAAAATAGAACACCTTCTCTTTGGTTAACTGCGTTCGTATTGCAAACTTTGAACTTTGCAGATTTGGCTGATTGGCGATTGCATATATATATTCCACCAGAGCTAATTAATAAACTTGGTAATTGGGCAGCAAAGCAACAACAAACTGACGGATCTTTCGTGGATCCTTCACCACCTTATGATAAGAGAATGTCTAATCATACAGATAATATATCTTTAACGGCTTATGTGCTAATCGCTTTGAATGATGCAGAAGGAATATCTGGAAGTGAAAGAAATAATGTTGAACAGGCTAAACGAAAAGCTCGAAGCTATTTAGAACGAAATTATGATACAGTCAAGCATGGAAATGACAGTTTCAAATTGTGTATTGTTTGCTATGCTTTAGCACAGAGTGAATCTTCAATGCGTTTCGAATGTCTATCTCAATTGGAAGCAACAAAGAAAACTAGTATTGGTATATACTGGTCCGACCATATCATACCTAGCAATCCTTTTAAGATTGTCGCAACGATAATTTACCAAAATCCCAGAAACATTTACCCAACTGAAAGTACTGCTGTAGCGGCAACCTCTTATGCATTAAAGACGTTTTTAAAATTAAATCAAAAGATTAGACCTCAAGAAATAATGAAATGGATGCAAACAATGCGAAATACCATTGGTGGATTTATTGGTACCCAAGACACTGCTATTGCTTTACAGGCTCTTACTGATCTATCTAAAAAGGATACGAATCGTCATTTATATAAAATGCTCGTTACTCTCCAATCTACGTCTTCCGAATATTGGACAAAGGAAGTATATCTGAACAACTCTAATTATGTTGATACTCACACACTGGAAATACCTAAAGTATGGGGTTCTGTAAGAGCAAGAGCCCAAGGAACTGGAGTTGCTCTTATTCAATTGGAAACTCAGATGAACGTTGAATTTGGCTTCCAACAGTTTCCCCGTCCAAATCAATCATTTTTTCAGATTGAACTTGAAAACTTAAGATTATATGGTAAAAATTTCTCAATTTTTGAGGCTGATGTATGCGGTACTTGGACAAGACCAGATATATCTAAGAAGACTGGACTAGTTTTAATGGAAGTTGATTTACCAACAGGCTATATAATAATGAATGACCTACTTCGATCCTACGTTCAATCTCATACAGTAAAAAATTTAGCAAGAGCTGAATACCTGGATAAGAAGGTTGTCTTCTATATAGATTCTCTAGAAGCGAATGTTCCAACTTGTGTTCGATTTACGGCAAATAGATGGTTTCCGGTTGCCAATGTTACTATTCAACATTCTCTCCACATTTACGACTATTACGAACCAGGAATGTTTAATTTAAGCATGTATAAAACTAACAGTTTATTCGGTTTGCACATTTGCCAAGTTTGCGGATCTTTCCAGTGTCCGTATTGTCCGGATTATAATACTGCAACTGATACTGCCTCTAATATTAGTATTTTAATTTTAACTCTTTTAGCTATATTTTTGTTCAAAAATTTTAGTCAGAGATAATCAGGTTTTTATACATTTATGTCCTTTTTTTATTGTCCTTTGCGAACTCCTTTTTTTTTGACATTTTTATTTTTTATTTTTTGTTGCTTTTAGCTATATCGCATTTCATTTTAAATCATTTTTTTAGCATTGTACATACATATTTGATTTTATACATTTATTCAGATTTTTAATTATTCATAAATTGTCAAATTATCGCATTTTATTGAGTATCGAATAAGAAACAACAACGTCGCCCATTTTTGAATTTTCGTAGAAAAATAAGTTTTTTTCATAGAAAATTGCAAACATCAGATGATAGAAAGATAAAATTTGGGAATAATGAATTTGTAAATTTGGACAATTTCTTTAGACCGTTCTAGAAGCCGTCAATTGAAACCCTATGACGAAACCTCCAGAAATAATTTGAAAAATCTCCACTAGGCGCGCTGGCCGTTATTACCACTTTGCTCAAACAATACTATCTGTTTTTAGTGATTACTGCGCGGTAAACATTGAGAAAGGTCATTTTTAAACTGTTACAAACTACTTTGTAACAAAATTACTATGTTCCTTAGCTCAGATATGGAGAAAAGGTAAGACCACTTAAATAATCAATCTCAAAGAAAGGCTAGTAAGAGGCGAGTTCTTTAGGACCAATTTATTTAATTTGCTTAATAGATATGCAAAAACTTGCCAAGCAGGTTGACGAACATAAATCTTAAAGTTTATATTATTCATTGTATTTCATGTACAAAAAGACCTTAATTATTCTCACTTTTACTCGAATTTCAGATGTAATTGAAACTTATATTATCGGCCAAAAAGTTTTAAGCGATAGGTCTTTTGTCTAAGAAATTAATTCACTCTCTTAGACATTGTTCCCTTGATAAATATGATATTCATAACGATTTACTTATTTTCCATCATGAAGAGAAGCTTTTGACTTACATTTGAGAAAAACAATCACAGCTTGTTTGCACCATATTATCCCGTATCACTATAAAACCAAGTTTCATGTGCAATTTGTGACGTCCATTGAATTTCCACGGGAAGATATCGACCCATTCATAATAAAGGAGGATTTTCGGGGAGGATCAAAAACAAAAAAGTAAAAACTCTTTTCGAGAGAAATTTATCGTTCCCTAAAGATTTTCTAATAATTTTTTCTGTATAGGCTAGACGCAATAGTCATCCCCGAGATACTTGCCTCTCATTTAGAAGCTTGTAATAAGGTTTTTAAGCATTTTTTATTGGAATTTCTACAAAAGAAATAATGTCTTATTAATTAATGTTAGCTTCAAGAAAAAGTGAATCATCAAAGTGAAGATAAGAAAGTTAATACTGTATTTAATTATTGTAGAATGGTTTTAACTTGATTACTTTCTATTATAGGTTGAAAAGGAGTCGATTGAAAGTGATAAAGAAAAAAAATCAAATAAACCTGATGGAGATTCATTATGCTATAATTGCTCAAATTCGAATAAGAATAGAACAGGTAGACAGAGCTCAATTATAAAAATCAACAATGCATATAAATATTTATTATATTTTTAGATGAATTGCAAAAAGTAAATAAACATGATAGAGAGAACAAAATGGATAATTATTACTCTTTACAAGATCACGTTGTCAGCGAAATTGAACAGGAATTGAAAGATACCTATAAACATACAAGAATATGTGGAACGTTCTACTCGAAAGCAATCAATCGTATAAGTGATCATTTTGAAGAAGATCACTATATGTACTCTATTGAATCAAAATTAAAGTGTCTTTTAAACATAGTAGAGATTTTTGATAGACAGAACCTAATTGTTAATACCAGAAAGCTTAATAACATTAAATCAACGGTTGGTCAAATAAGAAGGGAATCCAAATATTGTTCAGCTTGGAAAAATCTTTCACAAATTATTAAGGAAACAAATATAAAGTTAAAAAGTAAAGTTTCCGTAGAAACTCAAACAGTGACTTTCGAGTCTAGATATGAAAAGAATAGCTTTCATACGGAGACGAATAACCGAAGGGAGATGTTTCGTCAACAATCTACCTCCAAAGATGGCAGCTCTGAAATATGCCAAAATTACAATTCAAATAATAAAAATATGTTTAACTCACATGGCAGATATAATCACAGAAAGAGATATCATAATTCTTATGATAGTGGCTATAAAAAACCAACTTCTAATTTCCAGTATCATAGAGATCATCCTTACACAACTGAACAAACTGGTAGAAATTATAAATATTGGAATAGTTCAAAGAACCCACACGATTTTTCAAATGAAGCTTCTGAATTCATTCCTAACAGGAATAAATCTGCAATTGATAGCCGTGAAATTCGCCAATCTTCGCACAGTCCAATTTATCCGCCAAGTACGAACTAGTACCAATTCAATCTCATAGGTAAACTTATAACATTGGTACTTTTAACGATTATATAGAAAACTTTGGGTTTTAGTTGATGCAGCTTACGATTCTGTTTAATAGTAAAGAAAAATTGCTTGTTAACTTTTGTGTGCATATAGCCTATATGTAAATGCTCTGATATTAATATGTCACATATGCCAATGTCCGAAATAACTCTTTTACTCCAAAAATAAACTTTGATACTATTATCAGTGAAAATTTGTATATGAAAAACAATACAGAGGGCAGCACATTATCAACAACTATCAAAATGGCGTCAGCTATAAGGGCATGTTGTAGAAAAGGTTGGAAATTTTAATTAAATGTTTCAGAAATTAAGCTATTTATCAATTTATTAAGGTTTTAAATGATATATTTTCCTATGCTATTACAAAGAAACGACTTTTTTCCTAGGATGAAGCAATTTTTTATGTAAATGTGCTATGTTTCTGATCAATACTTTAATTTCGCAGTGTACCGGACACAATTTAACGTTTATAGAACAAACTCATCATTGGCAACTGATAGTAAGTGTAATTAAAAATTGAATATATATTCATTAAAAAAATTCTCAATTCAACCATTGTCTTCAGCAAATGTAAAAAAATCTATTAACCCTTTGGAAGAAGAAGATTTTTTTAAAGTTCGAGATATGGTAACTTTGAATGACCTCTTCGAAAATCGAATTCATTTAGGACATAAAAAAGGTGTTCGAAATCAGTATATGACACCTTATATCTATGGAAATCGTTTGCAGTGCGATATTATTGATTTAGATCAAACTTTGCCGCTACTTCATTCAGCCTTAAACTTCACTGCCCATATTGCATCAAGAGGGGGAGTAATTCTTTTCGTAAGTAGGCATCGAGAAACAACACCTTTAGTTCAAAAGACGGCGCAAGAATGTGGAGAATACGCCCATTGTCACTATTGGAGTGGAGGATTATTTACAAATTCAACAGTGTTATTTGGTACAACTATACGTTTACCAGATTTGTTGATTTTTCCATATACACATAATTCAATAATGGAAAGGCATGTTGCAATAAAAGAAGCTGCAAAATTAAATATACCAACCGTCGGAATCGTAGATACTAATTCTGATCCAAGGTTAATAACATACCCAGTACCTGGTAACGACGATAGTAAAGACTCTATACAATTATATTTAAGACTATTTAAAGAAGCTATTATGAAAGGAAAGGAACATTTCAATATGCAACAATAAAAGTTTTCGTTTTGCTTTAATAAATGTATGATTTATACGGTACCGATAACCTAAAACTGGTGCCCTTTTATTTTTGTAAAAATTAAATTTTTCTTTAACTTAAGCATGAGCGAGATATTTTTAACAGAAATTAAAATGAAGATAACTTATCTATCTTTAATTGAAAATCATAAAATCTGTATTTAATACAAACTAGATAAGAAAAAAGCCTGCCGAAAAAAGTTATCTGTGCTGTATTAAACAGTATATAAACTTATAATCATATAATTTATAGTAAATTGTCTATTTAATTTGTATTGTCATAATATATAATCTTCATTTGTAATATGCTTTCACAAAAAGAAAATTTCTGTTAAATATTTTTACAAATCTCTGCAAGAAATCTTTTTGATTTGTCAAACGAATTTAAAGATTAATCACAACTTTGATCCACCTTATCACCACCACGCCTGAATTTTATACACTAAGAATTAGTCGCCAAAGGATATAAAAAATTCCCAATTATGTCTCTTATTAGGCGTATAACGATTCTTAGTTTCCCACTTGCTATTGGATTATATGTTATGAGGTTTTTATTTCTTCTTCAACGTTGAATTTGATATTGCGTCTCTATTATCGCTCTCTACTTATAGAGACTACAACCAAGGATGTCAGTATGCAGGAAAAGAAACATTGAAGGGCAAAAATGTAATAGTTACTGGAGCAAATGCAGGAATTGGAAAGGAGACTGTTGCAGACTTAGCATCAAGGGGTAGATAGCAATAGCGAAAATTGTACACTTTTTAACTTACAATATGCTATTTCAATAGGAGCTCGTGTGTTTATGGCTTGTAGAAGTGCGGAAAGAGCGGAAGCTGCTAAGGCAGATATATTGAAGGATTCCCATATTAATCCAGATCAAATAATCGTCATGAAATTGGACCTATCGTCTTTTAAATCAATAAGAAGTTTTGTTAAAGAGTATAAGAGCAATGAGAACTATTTACATATTCTTGTAAATAACGCTGGAATTATGTGGACACCGTTCCGAAAGACTGAGGACGGTATAGAAAGTCAAGCAGGAGTAAATCACTTTGGACACTTTCTTCTCACAAACCTTCTCTTGGATACACTAAAGAAATCATCACCGGCCAGAATTGTTACAGTCTCGTCCAGAGCGCATTCGAGAGCAACATTTGATATTGAGAACATAAATAATGAAAAACTTTACTCAGTTTATAGAGCCTATTCTAATAGCAAACTAATGAATGTCATGTTTTCAAGAGAGTTAGGAAAAAGACTCAAGGGAACTGGTGTTACAACTTACAGTCTGCATCCTGGCGTTATTTTTACCGATTTGGCAAAGGAAGTGATCCCAGGTGGTATACTCCGTACTATTATCAGCTACTTTATAACTCCCTTCGCTAAAACAGTTAAAAGTGGTAAGAAATAGCGATATCTCTTTCAATTGTTTCTTTTTTGTTTCCATAAATTTCTACATCATCACTCACTTTTCAGGTGCTCAAACTACCATTTTCTGCGCTGTTAACAACGAAGTTGGATCGCAGACTGGCCTCTATTACAGGTTTGAAAATATCTTTAATATAGCAGACGAAAGTATTTCATTTTTAAAATATGTATCATCTTTTAGCGATTGCGCAGTAAAAGCTCCTATTCCGGTGGCAGAAGATGATGAAAAGAGTAAACAACTATGGAAATTCAGCGAAGAAGTGACGGGTTTAAACAGAGAATAGTTGTTTTTCTTTAATATAGAGTGAATAGTTATTTTTTAAATACACAATTGAACAATATCGTGCTGTCTTTTGTTAAAGTGAAAATATGAAATTATACGATACTTCTCAGTAAGAAAAATAGGTATCAAAAGTTTATATATTCATAGAGATGGCACTAAATTGTAACTGAATTATGGGATCGTCGGCGTGTGGTCATGTGACCAGGAAAACTTCCTGTTTAAGTTTTTGCTTCTTTTTTTTATAAGATCTTTGGTGTGTTAATACATTCTGTTTGACTATGTCTCACCAAACTGGTATCATAGGTATGTTGGACTATATTAATGACTTTTTCTTTTTTTTAATTTTAACACTGATTAATCAACAGCAAGCGACTCCCTTCGCTCTTTTTTCGCTCAATCAAAGGATGGGAGAATTAGACTGATCAAAGTATCAATTAATAGTGGTAAGTTGAAAGATACGTGTTATTCCTATTCCTCTTCAATTTAACAATCAAATAATTATTAATCAGAACGGGAGCAATTAGAACTCGAGCATAATGAACCAGCTTCCGGGACTTGGGATGAAGGTAAATTACTGTTTAATTATGATATAGCATCCTAAATCAACAGAATATAAAAGAACACATATTAAAACTTACTTACAAAACAGATTTTTTTTAAATAGAAGAATTTTCTCTTTTGTAAGACTTTCATCTTTCTCAGATTACGACAAGTATATACTGCCTCTTCTTGAGGATAAACAACCTTGTTATATCCTCTATCGTATGGATACCAGGGATAACGATACATATACTTGGTTGTTTATCGCCTATTCTCCGGATAACTCCCCAGTTAGACAAAAGATGCTCTACGCCGCAACAAGAGCAACCGTAAAAAAAGAATTTGGTGCAAGTCAAATAAAGGACGAGTTATTTGGAACTCATACGGTAAATAGTGGTGAATTATAAAGAAATAGTGTTCTTTTATATTAATTGCATTAATTTTCAGGAAGATGTATGTCTTCAAGGTTACAAACGACATACAATTTCCCAGGACGCTGCTCCTCCATTAACTGCAGCCGAAGAAGAGTTAGCCGAAATAAAAAAAACCGAAGTTCAAGCTAATGTTCACGTCGATTCAAAACATCAGACTTTAGCTGGTGTAGCTTTCCCAATCTCACAGAGTGCCTTTACAGCTCTTGATAAGCTAAAGCACAAGGAAATTACTTATGTTCAATTGGTTAGAGTTTCTTTTATAAGTATCAAACAATTTATGTTATTATGATAAATTTCCATAGAGCCTTGATATAAAAAGGGAAACAATCGAGTTAGAACATTCTGAGACAATTGATATAGACGAAATACGTTCTAGAACTCCATCTGATAGTCCTAGATATCATATATTACTCTTTAAGCATACGCACGAAGGAGACTACTTAGAGCAATTTGTATTCATTTACTCAATGCCTGGCTACAAATGTTCTATAAAGGAGAGGATGTTATATAGTAGTTGTAAAGCTCCTTTTATCGATAACATCGAAGAAAGCTTAGGAATGGAAATAATAAAGAAGGTAGATAAAATTACCAAATAATTTGACTCATATTACTTTTATTACAGTTCTAATTATGTTTTTAACCTATTTTCAGATTGAGGTTGATGCTGCGGAAGAAATTACTAAGGATTTCATCTACGACGAAGTTCACCCGAAGAAGAACATTGTTAAGCAAAAATTCGCCAAACCTAAAGGTCCGGCTGGTAGAGCTCCAAGAAATATAAAAAAAGAATGAACAATAAAGTATTGTTTTTATTTTATGCTTCGTGATTTCAGTTGATTTCCTACATCAATATAATTCGCATTGAATCGTGTAAACTAGTATTAAAAGTAAACTCCCTTTGCTATAAAAAGAATATGACTCATTGTCTCAATAAAGTACGACATTTTTTTTAGGAAAGTATGTCATACACTAGTATGAATAGTGATGTATTATAAAATTCTAAATCCGTATACGCCATTCATTGAAAATTCAGGTAAGAAAAATAAAAGAATTCAATGTAACAATTGAAAATTGTATTGAGAAAAGATAAGTATGGAAGAAGAGATTATTGTTTAAATTAGTCTCTTATAGGAAAAGAGATTGTAACAAATTACAATGGAAGAAATATAAACAAATACACATATAGGATACTATTTGTGTATTTGTTAATGGTAAACATGGTCCTTTCTCTTAAAAAAAAAGGAAACAGATACAAAACCATTACTCTGATTAAAAGGCATAGTAATCCAAAATTTTCAATGAAAGGTAGAGAAGCAAGCATCCATCTATACTCTAAGCGGAAAATATCCTTTTCTAATAAATCTAAATTATTATGTAAGATCACGTAGAAAGACAAAAAAATCGCGTCCATTAAAAGTTTTCGGTGATTTTTGAAAGCAGATTTTTCTTGTTATTGTTTATATAATGAAAAATTATTGTTCCTGGTACTGTGTTTCAGAAGATACTTGATAATTTGACATCCAATCTTCTAAAAATTCAAAAGTCGGTCTATCGTCTGGATTCGCTTCCCAACATTTAAGGAATACACTTTCGTACAAATCTACAGGACAAATATCCGGTTTGGGTAACCTATATCCAGCTTCAATTTGGTTCAGAATTCCGTTGTTGCTGATACCTATTAAAAAACATTTAATAAATTACGCAATAAACGGAAAAACATGACTAATCAAACCTGGATAGGGATATGCTCCGTGTGTAAATATTTCAATCAAAACTATTCCGAAACTCCATACGTCCGATTTAATTGTAAATTTTCCAAAGGCAATTGCCTCGGGAGCTGTCCATTTGATTGGGAATTTCGCACCTGATAATGATATACAGTATATGTATTTAAATTATTGTTAAAAAGACAAACAAACAGACCTGCAGCTGCTACATATACATCATTATCTATTGCTCTTGACAAACCAAAATCTGCAACCTTGCATGTTAACTTTCTTCCACTGACTAGAACATTCCTCGCTGCCAAATCCCTATGACAGTACTTTTTACCTTCAATAAATGACATGCCATTTGCTATTTGAGCTCCCATTTCAATTCTCTCTAAGACCTTTAGCTTTTTTCCTCTGTTACATTTAAGGAATGAAAGAAGACTACCGTGGTCCATAAACTCAGTTAGGATATATATAGGCTCTTCCCTTGAACAAACTGCAAACAATGATACAATATTTGGATGTTTTAAATTCTTCATCGCATTCGCCTCCTCCATAAATTTTTCTTTCGGCATTGTACCCTCCTTTAATGTCTTTACGGCAACAATTTTTCCTCTATACGTCGCCTTTCTCACCTCACCAAACATACCAGAGCCAAGCCTTTCGCCCAGTATGACATCCTTCCGTTCCACTTCCCAATTATCCTTCGTTGCTCTGTCCAAATCGTGTGTAACAGGTGCATCTTTTTTGCAAGCTTGAGCCAGTTTTCTAGATAACCCGTCATTTGCTGCTGAAAAGTAATTGAACAAGCGATTATTTAACACTATATTTATATAATTGATTCTTCTTACTAGTATAGTGTGCGACTAACTGATCTAGAGTTTTGAACGTGGTTCTAGGGGTTATAAAGAAACCTCCTCTATCGAGTGTTTTTATCCTATAGTGTTTAACAATTTTGTCGCTTTTAGTCTTATCATAATCGAGTAAGGATAGAGCGTATCCTCCAGGCAAACTCTCACTATCCCTTATCAGGTATGAACCGAAATCATTGCCAGGAGACTTCAGTTCTAGTTCTGCTTTTATCCTAGTAATATCGCCGAAATACCAATCTTTAACGTTCAAGCTTTGTATCTCAGCCACGTAATTACTGGGAATAATTCCTTCTTGCTTCGTTCTCTTATTCCTACAATGCCACCAATCTGTATCATCCTTTATGATTACTTCTAACGTATCTCCTTTTTTAAATGACAAATCTCCAGTACAAAGAGCTTGATAATTATACAGAGCCGCAACTTGTGGTAGATGATAATTATTGGCTGAAAAGATGAAGACATCTTTTTATAATGTAAATATTAAACTTAAAAATATGTTTGTCTTGTTCTTCTTACGTCTGTCTGGAAGGATAGGAGGTGGTGTCCGGGTATTCTGTTCCTCCTTTCTGAATCGACTGATAAATTTTCCCATTGTTGTTTTTCGTTAGTAGTTTTTTTTCCTAGTAATAATTCAATATAAATTATATATATACATATTTAATATATATATATATGTATATGTATATATATATATATCTCTTATCGATATAACTTGAGCACAGACTTCCCATCAACTAGTATCGTTGATCAGAAGGAAGTATATTTAGTCAACAATTTTATACAGTATACGACACGAAATATTTCAATACTAAAGCATTGATCGCCATTGTTGTATTGAGATAAAGAAAATAGGTGGCTTTAATACGAAAAGGCCAACAATTATATTTTGGCAGAACCTATAGAAGAACGATTTGCCTTACATGAGCACGCTATTCACGATCTCGAAATTTCATTGTCAATTTATGAACAGTAACCAGGCTTTTTTCAATACTACTTACCTATAATTTTTATTCCCCAATGATTAATATCAAACCAAACAATTCAGATGATTTACTATTTGGCTATAAACATACAATTGTATATATTAATTCGGAGTCAATAAATATCAGAAAGTAACTTCTATCCCAAACTATTTAGGTTGTCCAAATTAATAGATTTTAAATGTAACTGACCGCTGTAGAAGTTGCCAATGTAGCAACTGATAAGAGATGATAAAAGATAATCAATGTTAGGTGTATATAAGACCTTGTAATAACAATTTATTTTTATCAATTTGATATTAAATAAAAAAAATAGTGAAGATAAATATCTTAAAAAATATCCCGAATCAACCGACCCAACAACACAGTTATTTTTTTTTTAGAAATAAGTATACCAACATAAAACATGCAAAATCATTATGTTAATTTACGGAATGCTTTACAGTTCAGTCGACGGCGTAATGATATTAAATAGTGATGCTGTTCTCAGGAAAAATTTTCGTAGAACGGAACGTAGTTCTAATTTGTGGTCATGTAGAAATGTATCGCAGAGCAGAGGGTAGTACTCCTTTGAATGAATCTTGAACTGCAACAAAGAATTAACGATCAATCAAGGCCGATCAATTGCTACACAATTATAATCTATTGTGTACGGTCGTTACGCGACGCAACCAGTGTATACGTCTAATAATGGATGAAGAGTGTGCGAGTTCTCTTAGATCCTCTCCAAAGAGTCCATTTGTTACGATAAAGCTCGGTCATATACCTTCACCAATTCATGCTCTTCGAACAAATGTTGTTGAATCAAGAGCTAGCCGAATTAGCGCCAGACGATTTCCGCCTCGATATAAATTGCCTACTGTGTCAGTTCGACAAGCTAACAAGAAAGTGGTCGGAAATAATTATAGCGACAAGGTCATAGGCTGGGATGAAGCTACGAATCATAGACCTCCGTTAAGAATTGATATGGACGGACCAACACCATGGACTTACACTCCAAGAAATAAACCACTAAAAGAAACTAATTCGCCATGTTGGAGTTTTGGTCGACGAACATTTGTTGAAAAACGTAAGTACTTCTACCAATCCTTTACAACATCAGTTAATAACTGAAGCGTTTAATCTCCTTTATTCAGCTGGTGGCAGCCGAACAGCTTGGGAAAAAACATGGTTTCAGCAGCCAAATATATGGACTCAGAAGACGGATTTTCTACATGATAGCAAATGGCCATCACCTGTGCACTATAAGCAAAGGGCTCCTCTTGGTAGGAGCCAGAATTATGCTCCAGAAGCTCCACAATTTTCCATTGGAAACAGACGAGAAAAAGACGATAAAATTAAAGAAAATAACCCACCACCTAATCAATACGACGTTAAAACACTCTGTCGAAGCGCTCCATCTTTTACTCTGGGAAGTAGGATTAATGGAACGATTCTTTTACCAATGAAAGGGGATTCAACGCCGGCGCCGGGGACATATAATCCAAACCAAAATATTGTTAAAACAAAACAACCGAGATATTCAGTAATCGGATATCGAAGGGAAAAGAGTCATGAATATGGGCCGTTTGCGACTCTATAAATAAAAGAAACTTACCGATTCATCGTTCATGTTCAATACTTTCGTTAAAAACAATAGTAGTAAGCTTGTCCAAGCTTCTCGATGACTGTCCGATTGCAATAATAAATAATAACGTAGAGCGTCAACACCAATACTTATTAATCGCCTATTAACTTCTGATGAGACCTGACTTCTACCTTCATCTCCATGCATTTTGAATAAGATTCTTAAAGTGCATGCTAAACTTTGAGTTTCTTGCTTTAAAAGATTGGGCTTAGCTTTTCCCTTGAATCCAGCTTTCCAAAGAACGTTTCGCTGTTCATGGTTGGAATTGAAAGTTTTGGCAAAAGAGTGCGACTCAATGAGACAATCAGCTAATAGGAAAAGTTGTTCTGCTGAGAGGTTTTCATACATTCCCTGGTTAGTAACAGTCTCGGGTCGATCTGCTTGCCAAGATTCATTCTGAGCCGCAGCTAAGTTATATTCATCTTCTTTACGACTGGTTGTTGGAAAAAATATGACATTATCTATTGTTTGAATTAATTCCAATTGAACCACACAACGAATTAATAGTGACGCGAACATTTTATCTTCTGTGGCTTCTGTAAATTTAATGTAAAGTGAATAAATCGAAAATATTAAATTATAAATGAGCATACTATTTCGAGGTAATTTTTGAGACGAATCCAAACTGGCTTCACTACTTATACTCTCATCTCGCTGTCTCCTGTAACCTTCTGACTCGGAATGATTTGATGATATTGATCTGTTATCTGATTCATGATCAGGCTTCCATGTTAAAAGTCCTTGTGGCAGGGTACTCTTAAACACTGAAACCATGCACTGACATGTATCGTTCCATACTTCTTCAGAAAATTTAAGTCCATTGGGAATTACAAAATTTTCTAAGCAATTTGTTCCAGAACGAGCTAATTGTTCATTTTCTTGTTGAACGCACCATTGTAATCGAGCGTAGAATTCCGATAGGAGAATAGAATTTAGTGTCTGCAAGAGATCATATAAAATTCTCTTCACCTATGTGCCATTAAATGCTTACCTCATAATATTGTGTAAACACATCCACTATTGCATAAAGTGCATGATTACAAGTAGTTGTCATCCACTCAGCTTTCTGAAGAAGTTTTTTAGTTTAAGGTAAAATTAATAGCTTATATTTAATGTTAAAAGTATATTTAGTAGAAGCAAAGCTTACAGAATTATATAAATCCTTTATATTTTCCCCTTTTTCATTCTGAAATAATGGACAAGCATCAGGTGAAACATGCGCGATTTTTGAAGCAATAAAAAGATAAACTGTTTTTAACTTACTTCCGTCTGCGTTTCCGGCAGCTTACTTGTGTCAAATATCCTAAAGACTATTTTGAAAAGATCTTTCCACCAATGTGGCTCAAAGACATCTCCATAGGTTTTCATTATTTCGAACATTACTGTTAAGCCCCTGTTATAAGACAAAATTCAAATCATTAGCCAAAAGCCAAAAGTCTAAAAATATATTTCGGTATACCTAGTACGAACATCCAATTTACAGCGATTAATTATGCAGGACAATTCAAAAAATACCGGAAACCATCCTCTCATCCAGGCTCGATCCTCTTCCGCACAGCTTATCTCTATATCACCGGCGTGCTCGCGAAATATCTAAAGATGAATAATACAAGTTGATATTTATACTCTTTATTCATTTTATTACTTACTTGAGGTTTATCAGCAACATATTTTGCACAATTTCGAATTAAGCGGATAGCCTCCATACTAGTGTCTGGAAAGGCTGCATTGCAAGCAAATTCTGAAAGACATTTCACAGCATCTTGGAATGAATCAATGATTGCCGAGAAGTATTTTTCGAAAATACAAGCTATGGAAAGAAAATATCATTTTTTATCTTTTGTTATATTAATTTATGTACATACAAATGATATTGGACGTAGTTTGAAAGGCTAACTCAACTATACTTTCGTCTTGGTCAGAAGCAGCAAGGTGAAATACGCTAAAAATGTTTTTCCAACCAGATTTCACATTGCACGCTTGTGAGTTGACCATTTGTGCAACGCAGCGAACTACCATATCGCGTATTGGAGGCGACCGATTCTTTTTCATAATATATTCAAATGGTCTCAAAAAATCTTTTTGAAATCTAAAATTGGCAAATTCTCCTTTCTCAATAAATTTCATAGCTAACTGACGCAGAGAGTCGATGGCAAAAAACGAAATCTCCTCGTTAGGATTGCAACCGACCTAAATGTTAAAATATAATAAACTTAATAAATTGTACAATTCAATTGGTTATATACCTTATTGAAATGATCACCAAGAACTTTCCACATTCTAGACCACTGCAATCTGATTCTGCCCATATTATAATATGAGATCTCGACTAGTTTTGTCAGACTAAACATTCTTGGATGGGATATCGAAGACAGTTCTTCCAGGGATACAGCACAAAGGGCTTTTACGAATTCAACTGACAAAAATTTTTAATTATTCTCTTGTAAATAAGCTACGTTTTGAACTATTTACCAATAGCGTCGCCGTCTAATTTGACGGAACCAGTGAAGATACGATCTACTGCAACAACGATGCTTTGAGATGAAGTTTCTCCCATTGTTTCTTGAATTGATGCAAGAGCTTTCGGATCATATCGGCCTCGTGTAAGAGCTGTTAACAAGCAAATAGATAATACAGATATAATTTTACTTTCACTTTATCCGTACCGTCAACTTCAGCTGTTTCAGATGTATTTGGAGATGAGAATACTGTCGTAAAGACTGAGTGAGGATTCTGTGAGCTCCCAATAAATCTTGTTTTCACTCCAGTTCCTATTAATTGGGCAAGTTCTAGTTGAGATATACACTTCAGGATCTGTGATTTAAAGATTATTTTTTATTAAGAGTATTTTATGTGTATCACTGCTTACTTCTAGCCACGATCGACCCAAATAATTTCCGTCTGTATGAGCCACCGAAATTAACGTTTTGATCGTGTCGATATTTTTTGTTTTCATTTCCGTTATTGGGGAGGTTGCTGTAAGCAGAGTAAAGCGAGCTAATGCTTGAACGTATGCATCACGTTCCCATTCCATATGAAAAATACAAGCTATTCTAATTGAACATCTTATTCCTTCTAAACACAAAGCTGCTATTTCATGGTCGTCCGAGTCATTCAGTCCAACACCAAATGATGCTAAAAATGGCGTCCAAACAATTTTGAACATGGGTCGTACATGTTCAAAATGAGTGGCAGACGTAAATTCGCTGGATAGATGGCTAACGCTTTCCATCAACGCTTTAGCTGTACTCGCCATCTGCTCCATTTCCATATTATATACCATCTTTCGCTGCTTAGCACTTGCTATTTGAGAACTTCCAATGGGTCTATTTGTCGCCTTTGATGACGCCTTCATTTTTATTTCAGAGCTTCTAATTTCATCATATATTTTGCTCAAATACTCCTCGGGTAAATCTTTATTATCATTGATACCCCGATTCATACGAATATAGTCTTCTTTCGTCATTTTGCGTTTTATTTGACTACTATGTAAGTCGGTCGTTAACATAATAATGGAAAAAGCTAAGACATAAGCAGCGTCTGCGGAAAGAAATATCCCGTTGCTGAAAAAATAATATTATAATACAAATCTTAATGTAAGTTCTCTTATCTACTTAGGATTGCACTCTAAATATCTAGCCGCAAACTTTTCCATTAAACGATCAATTTTTTGAGCTTCACCAGGTAATCTGAAACCTTCTAGGAAGCGACGAAGGGAAGAAACAATATCCATATTCTCGAGCTGAAGTTGATCTATATAAGCATACATAACTTCTTTATTGAAAACTTCATTTTCTCCCATAAAATCCCCTATTGCGCTCTATAAAAAAAATATTTTATGAACAAAAAACTTCATATTAAATAGTTTATACCTTGTCTAAGCGCTCTTCTTTGTGCAGAAATTCAGCAACATCATCGGGAGTAGGACCAATCATAACATGCTCTTGTAAATAGCTTAAGCCTTTTTTAGGTTTTTTATTAAACATCTCTATTCCAGTTTCCATTATCTCTTTCTGTTGTTTAATAACTTCAAACTGCTCTGGATTGTCTTGAATATGACCACTTGATGACATCTTGTCAGCCGTAGACGATGAAGAATTAAGACTGTTGACACTACCGTAGCTAGTCATTGTTCCGTTTCCACTATCCACGTCTGGAACTTCTCTATCATGTCTTGTTTCAGCTCCCAAATTAGATTGAGAATGAGGATTTACGTACAAATCTTTACTCCATTCTACCATGCATTTAAGAATAGATACCAAACACTTGTAAGCTTTAATACAAATACTTCTTTCTTGATTGCTTGAAACTCCAAGCTCCATAGCCTGGCGACCACGAGAAATCTTGGAAAGATCATTAACTAGCTTTTCAAAAATGTTTGCTCGCGCCATATCACAGTCATAATTTAAATACATATCGACTACACATTGTGCATCTAATAAAACATTTCGAAATGTGATTCTTAAGTTAAAAATTGTAAGATATTTTACTAACCTGCACAGATCACAGTTAGAGCATGAATAACCATCCATTTATGTTGGAAACTACTGCTCGGGGTTTCCAAAATGTAAAGGAAAATTTCTTTGAAGAATACCTGGTTTAAAAAACATATAAATATACTTCAAAATGTTTATTCTACGAGTTGGGTTTTACCTCAATCTGCATTTTGAGATGCTGCTTGAAGTTAGATAAGAGAGTAACAAATATAGCTAGGGAGAGTTCAAATACTTCGTGAACCGACGATACACCATTCCTACTCAAAGCCACGCATAAATATTGTTTAATAGCAGTGATAAACATATCATTTGTTTTGAAGACAGTTCCGGCATTTTGTAAAATGGACAAAAGCAACTGTAAAGATAGTATTTTCGAACGAAGTTCATGTGACTTTGGATCCGGAGGTCCATCAGATAAAGGCTTCATTGATAATTTACATAAACTCCTAAAAACTAAGAATGCATCTTTTTGCAAGATGTGAGAAAAAATTGACTGAGCTTCATTTGACTCTTCCACATCACTTTTCCCATCTGAATAAAGCATAGGCGGTTATTGATAACGTTAAGCACTAATTGAATGAAATTCTTACCGGCCAAAGGGTTAGGAATTGATAAGGAATCTTCGTCATTGACTTCAATATTTGCACCATTACTATTAACTTCATTACCTTCTTTTATTTCTTCGTTTAGTTGATCATTTCCTAAGTAAACAAAACAAGAATTAAACATTTAAGAATAATGATGATTAGTAAAAACTAACCGGTCAAATTAGTCAATATATTATCCATAACAGATGCTACGACTGTCTCCACATCTTCGTCATTGATTTCTGTTTGTAAAACTAATTTTTAGATAACTATATTTAATGATGAACTTGACGAACTACCTTCAGCTTTATTTTCTTTTTGATCTTCTTCACTTTTCTGTAATCGCTTACTCTCTTCGTCACTTTGTTTTTTTTCTTCAATCTATAAAGAAATTAACATACATTCAAATAGGATCGCAATTACATGTAATACTCACAGCTTGGTTTTCCATTCGAGAGAAAATCACGTTCAACATTTGTGTAAGCGCGGCTTGAGCAGTTTTTTGATTTACAACTGACTTAGAAGCTAGATATATGTTATATACAGTTCGAACAGTTTGCAAAACAGCTCCTTCATGTATCTGAATGAAGTATTATGTAATTTGAGATGTTTTTTCTTTTTGTTTGAAGGATATATTAAAAAATTACCTCGCATCCTTGTGATGTCATGACAGTCAACAACGCCTTGATAATTTGCAGCTGAACGCCTTCATCAGTGTGAGCACCCTACATAAATGATTATTGAACAAATAATTCTAGGGAGAATGATTTCTACATACCTGGAAGCATCCACATATTGTTTCAACTATTCTTTCAATCAGCGTTTTATTAGGAGAATTAGCATAATCCGGAGCATTTCCGGTCAAATGACCATAAGCAATCAGTTTCTATTTGATTAAATTTTTTAATAAAATGTAAACTTGTCAATATAGGCTCTAACCTGTAAGCAATCTAATGCTACATGTACGATCCGAGGACATTTGGACTGACAGGCTAACTCGAATGGCAAAAAGTATTTGTCAGCGTCAAGGGTCGAAGAATCTCTTGGTACTGGTACGGCGGTTGAATTTCCATTTTCTAATCTAAAGATTTGAACTTTGATTAATCACTAATGCGAATAAAACTGTTTAAAAACTTTGTACAAATCGGATGTTGTCAAAAAACTATTCCAAACAATAATGCAACATTGCTAAATATATAAAAAAATAAACAATACTAACTTTGTGTCGCTGCTGTCAGTTTTGATTTCCTCTGAAAATACCAGACTCATTCTTATTCTTTTCTCTATTTTGTAAAAAAAACTTACCGAGGGCTACTTCACATGCTCGACGGAGTTGAGAATGATGAGATTTTTTAATTTCCTTATCTGACAGTATCTTCTGTAAGGCGTGAGTGATAAACATATTTTTCGTGACGGCAGATTGTTGCATAATATTCACGAGCCTTTCAATTCATTAGAGAGACAAATATTCAAAAAAATCGCAATAAAGTTTTTTCATCTCATTTCTCAATGCATGAGCGCAGCCATATTGCAAAATTGCAGTCACGTGATTCCAACGTCAATTTAGTAGGGTTCCTTGTCCAGTAATCAGACTCTGAATCATAAAACTAGTATAAACACAGGTTATTCTTGACTAAAAAACTTTAGTACTTTAAAAGGAATTACAAACCCTAATTAAAAAATTATCGCTAGGTTAAAAATTCGTAACCTTTATATATATTTCTTAAAAAGGAATCTTAGATGTAGGCGACACACTAGCGTTAAGCGGTATGAGATGAGATATAAATTTATTTAAAACTATTATTTATATCTAAATTAATTGCAAATTGTTGTTAGATAACATAATTCTTCAATGTGATATTCCTTAAAATTTCGCTGAAGATAAAAAATGTCATATTTCTCTCTACAGTTTTGCAGTATTTATAGTTGTCATATAACATGAGATACTAACTAATCAATTTTTTAATCCATGAATCTATATAATTTCTTTCAGAGAAAAGACTACTAGATAGAAGATTTATCGGAAGAACGACGTTCGTTTTTCTAAATATGTTGTTGAAGAATTTCTGCCGATTTTCAGTTCAATGAAATCGAGCTTAATGTGATTTCTGATCTATAATTGAAAATGTTCAGTAGCCACAACTTTCTTTCTTGTTTCTACAATTCTGAACTTTTAATGTTTTAATCATTAAAGTCTTATATAATTATATAATTCTCTTTCTGACTTTTAGCAAGTGAAAAACGTTTTTCTCTTTACTAGCCAATTCGTAATCTAATTTTTAATACATAAATCATATACTGGAGTTGGGTAAATATAGAGAAATTAGATTATACCAACTGTATTCCAGGTTTAGTTTGTTTTGATTTCTAAAGAGAAAACAGAACATGTCATTATGAAAAGTAAAGTCTTATCTACATGATTCAATGGTGTCGCAAAGTATATCACCAATTTTGGTACAATCAGTCAAACGCTTCACTTGATTTCTGTATTTCAGATATCATTTGATAGAAGATCAGATATAAGTCTGAGAGATAGCTTATTCTATAGAAAAGTCTGTTCTTCATATAGATTGAGTACATTGCAAAGTACTAATATTTATTTTTAAACTGAACTTAATTTCTTTACATCGTTGGTGATTTATATTGATCGGAAGCCTGTCATTAGGAAAAAATAGGCTCTAAGAGGCTTTTGTTTTTGTGTTTATTCTTTAATGTGAAGAATTTACAAATAGTCAATTGGAGAAGGAATAGGTAATTAGGATTCTCTTTTATTAAACCATTCTTTTCATATTGATAATTAAGCAAAAATCGCAAGGAGAAAAATAGACACTGGAAGCTTGCATAAGATTTGTCAAGTATAGGAAAGAATGCAACTACACCGAGAAAGCAAACATCTCTTTAACATATACGCAACTCAAATAGACGCTTAAAAAATGTTTGCAAAAAAAAAAATTATTCTGTGTGTAAGACGTACACTACGATTTACATAAATAGAAAAAAAAAAGAGTAAGCAAAGCAATACCCCGTCGCTTGATATAGGCCATTGAAAAGCGATTAAGCCGGCTATCGATATCAAGAGTCTCCGAAGTCAAGCCTGCTGTAGTCGCCACATACAACTATTAACAAATACATACAAAAATATTGCCCCAGTAATTATTAACTTAAAATTATGACTATATGTATGAAAACAGATTAAAAATTTCCAGTTGACGCTTTCTGCACCAAATTACAAAATCACAAGACACTTGCAAAGAAAAATTAGCATTTAATAACTTGTCTGTACAGGTAACAATTCGTAAAGTCTTTATACAAAATTTAACCGGTAACAAAAAAAATTTCATGTTCACTTATAACCATTTGGCTTGTAAAAAATTGGGCAACAACAATTGGCAACGCTACGAAGACTTGACAGGGTAAAACTGTAAAAGAAAAAAAATATATGAAGTCATCTTTCAAACTATATATTTGATTTCATTACCTTAACCATCTTTTACTACGACTTTTTCTACGGTCATATCTGAATTAAGCTCTGTAACACTACGGATTGCATCCAATAATTGCTGAAATGATTTAATGGATTAGATGTAATTTTTAGCAATTTCTAGAGGAAATGTTAAGTATTCTTACCTGTTCATCATCATCCTCGTTGTATGATTGAATATTAACTTGTTGTCCAACTTGACCACTTTCTCTTTGATACTGTAAAATGTGGAAGAGAATTATTATTTTGAAATTGATCATTGTACTAGACAAGGAAGACAATAGATTGTAAAGGAACTTTTTGCTATAAACTGATCAAAATCTTAGATCAGTGAAATCAAATAAAGCTGGGTAAGTTAATTAGGATAGGCGTTAAATATTTCTTTTGTTTCTAAAATACCGACCACTTGATCTACCGATGGTCCAGTTGGGCCAGAACGAGTCTGCTTTTCAAAAAAAACAAAAACCCTTATAGGAAATAGAATATTTACAATTGACTATCGACAAACAAACAAAAAACATGCGAGGAGGTAGTAAATTAGTTTGGGTGTACAAAGCGCAGCCACCTACCGTCGTAGTTTCCATCATATATGTTCGGGTAGAATGGGTTTGCGACGTAATCATTTGATCCGCTCCGGGAAAGTTATTATCAGCATTACCATTTTCGCGAGAATAAGTAACTGTTCTAGTTTCCGTTCGAACGTACGGCAAATTATCATCTCTTCCAGCAGCGTTATCCCGAGGCTGTTATAAAGCGTGGCGCAAATTTACGCAACATACCAAGGCGAGTGTTAGAGTAATAATAAAAAGGGAACCTCCACTATATAAATGCGAGTTGCACAAGATGCTCTTAATGACATATGTATTTACCTGATATTCTCTAGCAAAGTTGGGGTCACTCATAGAATTTCCAGTATTTGAATTGTACAACTGATTTCCATATTCATCATTTCCATGATGTTGATTATAGTCTTCTTGAGTGGGACGCTGAATAAAAAATAGAGCAAATATTTACAGATATCTCTCTTCTATATACGGTAAATACTTACAGGTCCGGGAATAACATTTCTTTTGATAATCAGGTTTCCATCTCTATCGCGATATCTTCCCTCAGCATCTACATACGTGCCATCATCATTCATTTGGTTATCGAAATCAAACTGTTTTAGAGGCAAATGATAAATTAGAATCTATTAATCAGACCATATACATATATATATAGATACTTACATTTTCTCTATCAAATTGCTCAGAGTTTGGTGGGATAGACTGAATAAAAGAAACATCCGATTAATAAACTGCGTTTTCCTTAAGTATTAAAATTGAAAAAAAAAGCAATTTTGTTCACTCTACCTTATAAAACATGCTATTATAAAAAGATCGTTTTATTTATACTGGTTGCGCTAATTAATTTTTTTATCATTGCATTTGAATGGTTAGTAACCTAAAGCATCTTTTGCATGCAAAATAATATCCCCTAAAATATGTTAAAGTTAGGTTTTCGACGAGTTAGAATCTGAGAATCAAAAAATTTATCCAACATCAGACCTTTTTGCGCAAAATGGATCCATTTGGACTGGAATGCGCAAGCGGAAGAGTACTATGCTTCGATCTCAAAGTATCATTTAGTTCTTTCATTACAGGTGCATAATGTCGTTTTTCCTGTTACATTAATCATAGATTTAAATTTATTCCCTACACTTGTCACTGATGAGAGAATTAGTGTCAATTTTATGGAGGATTAGGACCATGCTCGTTTTGGACAACCACACCAATAACTACTTTCAAACCTCAACTATTATCTCTTTATAATTTTCTGTTCGCGGAGATGTAAAAGGATCCATCACGCAACTATCTGCCAACGAACGAGCGCTTAAAGTAGCGGAGACGCAATCCGCTTTGGACTGGGGAGAGTCATAGCGATATGCAAAGCTTGAATTCACATGTTCGATACTATTATCAATCGAACGATAACTCTATAAATACGAGTGTAGAAAATTATTTATAACATTTCCAGTCGTTCAAATGCAAATTATCGAAATTTTCTCTGCATAATAATAATACTTACGCCTATTTGTTTCATTGGTTTTGTTTGAGTGGCAGGCATAGTAGTTTCTTCTCTTTCTAAGTGGCCTGTAGAAATTTGCATAAAATATTAGACACCCTAGTCATAAGAGACTTTTCTAGACAAAAAAAGCAACGCGATGACGGTCTATTTTTTTAATTGCTAAGAGACTGCTTGACTCCATGAGATCTAAAAAACCAGCCACAAACAGTTCGTATCCGAAACTTATAATTTTGAAAAAGATATGAATGAGTGAACAAAAAAAAATTAAATTAAATTGACAACGAATATTGCACATTAATCCATGCAAGAAACCACCTACGTGTCGTATAATCACTGGTCAAATTCAGCATTGGTTCCGAAGAGCCTACAAAAAGAAAACACCACAAACGAAAACGTGTAGAATGCATACATTCGAAGAGTAGTTCTTCCTTTTTGTGATAATGAATACAAACCAGCTTCAATACTCCTCGAATGTATGCGAGAAACACGTGACGGCCTTTCGTTACCTGCGGAAACGCTTCCTGTTCGGTGGAATGCCGGTTGTTCCCTATCAACTTCACTTGACATAGCTTGCCATTGCGTTCTTCCAGAATACCTATAATTAACCAAGTTGATTATAACTTTTAAGCAATTTATCAATGAAGAAAGACTATTAAGATTATACAAACCTATATTTATTAGGACCAATTACCATTCCTTTTTTCATAATTGGTTCTGCTTCTTTCAGTCTAAAGAAAGTATGATGTTCAACAGCAGTTTTCCACAAACGTTTTGCTAGTTTGTGACTAGCCAGTTTGAATCCAATGGTATTTTCGATGTTATCCAATTCTCCCGGTCTAATTTTGATGTAGAAGTAATTTCGCTTATATGAAATCTTCAAGATTTTAGGCCAAGCAAAACGATTGATTCGTAGTCGATCTCGATAAATTAGGAGTCCACTAGCACATACTCCTAACATGATTTCAACACTTCCCGAATCCTGTAGATGGCGAGAATACGTTATTGATTCTGCTCCCTGATGTTAATTCAGGTTGTAAAAAATTTATATATTATTACCCTTGCTTGATGCATATCGACACCATACATAGCCAATTTTTTAGCATTTTCAAGATAATGCAATTCGCTCTGATCCGGCTTTTGACCTCTTTAATTAACAACGAATTGTATGTAATGAGATTTAACAAAGCATTGCAAAACGAACCTGTGTTGTTTATGCAGTTCGGAAATTTTGATAAGCAAGTCCTCGGTCTGCTGAGGAGCAAACTTCATATCTTTTAAGTAGCTAAAATCATGTCCATGTTCGGCTGGATCGTAATCTCCTAGTTCAGCTTGAACAATATATGATCCAAGTAAAGCATGTGTCACGAAAGAACAAGGCAACCTAACGAACAAAATAGATTTACTTTGCTAGAATACACTCAACAGAAATACTTACTTTCCCTCTGCAATATCTGATCGAAGTTGTAACACCAATTGGTATCTGAAAAGTAAATTTGTTAATGAGAATAGTACGTTATCCGTCGAATCACAAAAACAAACCTAGTGATATTCTCTTTTAGTTCCGCTGGATCAGGTGGATAAAATTTAACTTCAAAATTAAACACCCAGGGGACACCTGCAATGAGCGTGCATCTTTTTAGTAAAAAATTTAGAGCAGTCGAAGATCTTGTTACGCAATCGTGTTTATATCAGTATAGAATAACAGTGAGAGAAATAGTTTGTTTTATGAAGAATAAAAACTGCTTACTTCGAATGTCGGTAAATTGATTGAAATTGTATTTAAACAGACGAGATTCGATACTTGAAACCCACAGATTAATAAAACCGACTCGGAACCGTTATTGATTTATGATAGTTAAACGCTTTAGGAATGGAGAGCAAGGTCTATGATTTTTATCAGAGCATGTCTTGATAATATGCAAAGGTTGCAAGTTTACGCCTGTGTTTTATTTTATCCATTGTTTAGTACTTTCAATAACGGTAATATTACATTAACCGAATCTACTAATGTTTACCGAGGCCCTATAAGTTGCCCAGCACAGTATGCAATATTTATAAAGGCTTTACGGTTCGTTTCTCACCCGAAATAAAGTCGAACCAATATCCTAAACTCTTTCACGGATATACTGTATATAGAAAAAACGCTCACCTCGCATTTGTTTTGCGATTTTCTTTTCGTTATTCAGCCACATCTAATAGAAAAAATATGAAATGTTTACTATATTGTAAAGAAATTTTTTTCAATAGAAAACCTTAACACTCTGTGTATCGTTAAACGACAGTCCAAAATAGTCCCTCTCCACCAAATTCAAATGCGAGCATACTTTCTCCAATAAATCTTCCCCCTTAGCATTTTTCTGGAATAAATAGATTGATCAATATAACAATCGATTAGTTATTATCTTATACAACTATAGATACTTTATATTGTGTATTTTGTGTTTGCTAAACGGAAACGTGCCTAAAATGTATTTTAAGGCGATGGTCATTATTGAAAGTAATAGTAGAAAAGACTTTAAGGTCTCAATGACAGTTGAAACAAAATAGAGTCCGGTTGGCCAGTCTCTTCGACTGTTACTAATATTGTTAGAAGTGGAGCAAATGTATCGAATTACACAAATGAACTTGGAGCAGAAATGTTTAATTATAAATGAAACTTACGTCTATTTCATTCTCAAAAGTTTCCCCATTGAGTAAAATGACTCTACACTTTACAGCTTTTCCCGACATTGTCTTCTTTTTATCCTTTACGCTTTTTTCTTCTGAAATTAGGGTGGAATTCTTCTTTTCCTCGGATGGAGTGGTAACTGGGGTCTGTTGACTCTCAGACACTTCAACCGGTGCTTCCTGAAGAGGTTAAAATTAGTATGAGTATTATGTACTTCCGCTAAAGATCACACATTGAATATTTATGAAAAAAGTAAATGTTATGAATAATACCAGAAAAATGCCTTATTGACTGCAAATATGCGGCCAATTTTAATCCAATAGTATCCTCAAAAAGTAAAATTCCCTTATCTAGTTAATAATTCTAGTTAATACAAGCGAAACAGCTTGATAATGTACAAGGAGGCTAAATAATAAATGATTCACAGTTTCAAGCAACAAATTGATAGTCCAAAGCGCTTTCCGCGCCACCCTATAGAACTACTTTTTACCTGATTAATACTGATAACGAAAATATCCTAAGAAATTCGCTTCTTGACAAATTTTACGATAGAATCGATGAGAAAAATGTTATCAGTTATATCTATGACCTAAATGTAGCAGCGGCAGCCATTGAATAGACGCCGCACTCGAATATCGCTCACAAAAAAATAAGTTTATATTTATACTATTTTACAAAATTATTAGGTCTTGATCGCGTAGTCTGACTTACAATTCTTCTTAAGCAATATGTGATAGAGTCACCAGGAAACAAGTCGTTGAAAAGAAAAACAACTTCAAATTCAACACACCTGAACAACACCTGTAATAAGTCAGGGGCTTTTCCGAACCCCGTTAGTCATTAACCAATCAGCAATGATTATACAATTCGTATTGACCAATCATTTTAAGCTTTACAAAAGCTACAATCGTAAAATTTTTGCGATGCTTTCAATCTTTTTGAACTATGACTTTTCGAGAACATAATAGTCTAAAGTACTTGATAATGTTTAAGTATTAAAATAAAATATATAGAAATAAAGAAGAATATAAGGTTTAATTGTTAATCATAATTTAATAAAAGGTTACTGAAAAGAGTGCACAAAATAATAGATAGGCCTAAGAAAACATAATTCAAAGTCTTCATTAAATTGTACGTGTAAAAAATGAGACAGAAAAAGAAACCAAACATTTTTGCTATCGTGCAATCGTGTACTTGTTCTCTGCACGCTTGGCGTTGGCGTAAAAAAAATGTGCGCATTGCAGCCGGCCAGGCACTAGTGTTCGATGTATACAATACAACACAGCTGTAGAAGTTGAGGGAGAAACGAACCAAATACTGGTTTGTTGGAGAACAAAACTCCTTGAATAGCTCGAACTCTCTTATGGAACCGGAAGCTTGCGTACTTGTACTCTCTGCAGACTCTTGACGTTGTTTATACTTCTCGCGTTTTGTGGACGCCGTCGATGGTTTCTTTCGTAGCATCCCGAAGCATGACCTTCACCTTTCTCCATCGACGCTTCACCAGCAAGTGACGGTTCGCTTTGCATTACATAGTGTTCTGGCGATTGCTCTGCCATCTGCTTTCCTTCGTGGTGCATGGTCAAAGACATATAAAATTGCACTGCCAGTAATGAAACTAGGATGATGGAAAGACTCGCCCATAGGTATAGGATCTGGAGTAACTCCATGGACACTTTTCATACTTTTAACTAAACTATTTAGTGGCGTTACGTGTATGTAACAGGTTTTTTTGAATTTTATTGTACATCTAGGCTTAAATTTCGACCTAGATGGTTAGCGCCAAAAGCGCCAAAGTAAATGGTAATTCCCAAGGAATTCCTCGTCTATTCCAGAGTTGCGTCTGGAACGAATAATTTGCCTATACCTCACGCCATCTGCAGAGGTTTTTTTTTTATAATGGTACGCATCTTTGTTAAGAGTTTAGAAAACATTTTTTGTTACTTCAGTCCGAATAACACTACTACTTTCACGCTATCTAGCTAACACGATTACATCATTTTCCCACAGGGATCTCACAGAGTCAAACACAAAACGTCGGAGGTCATTTTATCCATTGTTTAGTAATAAAGTATATTGAGTATAATCGAACAACTGATGTTGAGGAGTATAAATATGACTATAATACTCAGAGAGAGATAATTAACGAGGTTGTTTTTCGAAGGTCATTTTTGTATGCGTATAGTTTAATATCAAATAACCCGGTGTAATAAATAAAGAAAACAATTTCTCTTAAAATACTTGGTATTTTTATCTTACATAGCCGACCAAGCAGAAAATTTCAATGACTCGGTCATCCATTGAATCATTCCAAGAAGTTTATATAAATTCGAACGAATAGCAGAAAATTACGAATTGTACTTACATTTCCATTAACTTCCGTCATTTCGATTTTCTCCTTGTCACCCTCTACGTCCGTCATCCTTTAAATAAGCGAAAATTTTTGAATATTAGCAAGTATAAAGATATAACAAAGACGGAAACGAGATCTAATTATTCCAAAGCGGCGTAGTCGAACATTTGCCAAACGACAGTACACGGTTTAGGCCGTTAATTATTCGCCTCTTCCTGTTCCATATCTACTTATGACTATGAATTTTAAGTGCTGCTTTGCTATCGCTTTATATTCATTTGTTTATATTTTTTATGAATTTAACGCTTTTCTTTGAATACTGCCTATGTAATTGATGCTCATTAGAAAGATAAGTACGAGGTAATAATTTTCTTATCACTATCACAGTACTTGTACTGAATAAGTGAATCTTCTATATAAAGAAATACGATGAAAGCAAACAAACCTTTACCGTGAGGATATCCGACAGTGAAATAAAGCTGCAAAGCGAATGACTCAACTGCAGGGAACTCAGCCCACCGCAAAATTCCGGTCTGCTTGCAATGCAGCTGTAATTTAACAATAGGGGGCGCGCAGATACGTCGTTTTTCGTACAATTATTTTTAGTTTACTCAAGTCCGTATTAATGATTATTGCAATAAGAGGGCAAAAATAAATTGTATAGATAATATCGGAACCGCCAATAAAGTTATTTGTTTTTAATTAATGAATTGCATGTAAATTTCAGAATTAGTAGGAAATCTATGTCTCCATAAAAACTCGTACAGTCCATCATTATATTAGATATCAAACTGTTCACACTTCGTTATTAAGTATATTTTTATCCCGGACATTTATTTATTCAACAAAGTTTGTATAAAGATTAAGGATATATATCAAATTCTTAATTTCTTTATCAGTGCATGAGTAACCTGCAACAATAACAAAACCTGTCCGATGCTTCAGACTACCAGACTCCCTAATTAGGATAACAGACGTCGCCTATAAATAAACAGTTTTATAACTCTTACAACCACGTTGTAATTAGAGTATTACTCATACTTTCTCCACCCACGGGTACTTTACTCATATTAGATTGAAACAGAGTAAGAAACAGCTGGAGAGAGAGAAAGAGAGAAAGAAAGCGAAAGATCATAACGGATAAAAAGATGTAGAAATAGAAAAGCACAAAGTTTTTGTATTACTACAACGAAAAGAAAATTGCACATCACGCTCGGATCGTCTCATCGCAATAATTTCTTTAATGGTTTAGCTATTCAGATATTCATTATATTTAGAATACCTGTATTATCCAAGTTGAATATAATTATTATGCAATTTATCAATAAAGAAAGATTATAGAGATTATTTAAAACTATATTTATAAGATGCCATTGTCAGAATGCTTCCATATTCGGTGGAATGCCGGTTGTTCCCTATCAACTTCACTTGACATAGCTTGCCATTGCGTTCTTCCAGAATACCTATAATTAACCAAGTTGATTATAACTTTTAAGCAATTTATCAATGAAGAAAGACTATTAAGATTATACAAACCTATATTTATTAGGACCAATTACCATTCCTTTTTTCATAATTGGTTCTGCTTCTTTCAGTCTAAAGAAAGTATGATGTTCAACAGCAGTTTTCCACAAACGTTTTGCTAGTTTGTGACTAGCCAGTTTGAATCCAATGGTATTTTCGATGTTATCCAATTCTCCCGGTCTAATTTTGATGTAGAAGTAATTTCGCTTATATGAAATCTTCAAGATTTTAGGCCAAGCAAAACGATTGATTCGTAGTCGATCTCGATAAATTAGGAGTCCACTAGCACATACTCCTAACATGATTTCAACACTTCCCGAATCCTGTAGATGGCGAGAATACGTTATTGATTCTGCTCCCTGATGTTAATTCAGGTTGTAAAAAATTTATATATTATTACCCTTGCTTGATGCATATCGACACCATACATAGCCAATTTTTTAGCATTTTCAAGATAATGCAATTCGCTCTGATCCGGCTTTTGACCTCTTTAATTAACAACGAATTGTATGTAATGAGATTTAACAAAGCATTGCAAAACGAACCTGTGTTGTTTATGCAGTTCGGAAATTTTGATAAGCAAGTCCTCGGTCTGCTGAGGAGCAAACTTCATATCTTTTAAGTAGCTAAAATCATGTCCATGTTCGGCTGGATCGTAATCTCCTAGTTCAGCTTGAACAATATATGATCCAAGTAAAGCATGTGTTATCCGTCGAATCACAAAAACAAACCTAGTGATATTCTTTTTTAGTTCCGCTGGATCAGATGGATAAAATTTAACTTCAAAATTAAACATCCAGAGGACACCTGCAATGAGCGTGCATCTTTTTAGTAAATAATTTAGAGCAGTCGAAGATCTTGTTACGCAATCGTGTTTATAATGTCTTCTTTTTATCCTTAACGCTTTTTGGATATTTGAAACCCAGATTAATAAAATCGACTCGGAATCGTTTTGTGACTTATGATAGTAAAATTTTCTAGGAATGGAGAGCAAGATCTATGTTTTTTATCAAAGTATGTCTTGATATTATACAAAGGTTGCAGTTTACGCCTCTGTTTTATTTTATCTATTGTTTTTGTATTTTCAATAACGGTAATATTACGTTAAACGAATCTAGCAATGTCTACTGAGACTCTACAAGTTGCCGAGTACACTATGCAATATTTCTTGCAAGTTGTGATAGAGTTACAAGGAAAAAGTCGCTGAAAAGAAATATACTCCAAATTCAACACTCGTGAACAACACTTGAAACGAGTTACTGATCGATCACTTACGATCTACTATGTATTTAAATCAAACCGGAATGATTACTATTTTCTCTTTGATAATAGCTAAAGAAAAACAATCATCTAATTATCGAAGCTCAGAGAGTTTACGCTCCTTTCGGTCTAAGAGAGAATAAAGTTTCCACTACACTTTCATCGGCCATAGTTGACACATCACCCAAATTTCTATCGTTAACTGCGATTTTCCGTAAAACTCGTCTCATTATCTTTCCGGATCTAGTTTTTGGTAGTCCTGGAGCCTCCTGAATAAATTCAGGTTGAGCAAATGGTCCAATTTTTTGTCTGACAAGTTTAATTAATTCTTTTGTCAATTCTTCGTTAAATTCAGCTCCCTTTTCAAAAAAGAAAAAAAATTATTGTATCAGATTTAAAAACTTTCCATAAGTGCTGCATACCTCACAGAGTGTAACAAAGCAATAAGAGCATTCGCCCTTTACATCATGTGGCCGGGCAACAACAGCTGCCTCAGCAATGTTAGGATGTTCTATTAAAGAGGATTCAATTTCGGCCGTACTTAATAGATGACCACTAACGTTGAGCATATCGTCAATTCTACCCGTAACCCAAATATATCCGTCCTCATCACGCTTCGCTCCTGCAGTACAAGCTCAATAACGATATGCATTGGATATTTAATTGCTTACCATCCCCAGTGCAATAATAGCCGGGAAACTTTTTAAAGTAAGTCGTTTCGAACCGTTCATGGTTACCAAATACAGTTCTCATTATACCGGGCCACGGTTGTTTAAATACCTGACGTAATTTGGGAAAACCAAAACTTAGGAAAACTCTACTAATTCAATAAGCAAAAAATAATAAGATTAACTCACCAAATAGCCTTCAACGTTTGCCTCTGTGATGATTTGGCCATCTTCTGTCAATAGCTCTGGCATTATTCCAAAGAATGGAAAAGTCTATTTTGAAAAAAGGATATATTTTAATAAATTGATAAAATCTTACAAATTTATACCGCAGAGCCGGGTTTAAGTGGAATTGCCCCAGGTAAGGGCGTTAAGACGTGACCACCGGTTTCTGTTTGCCAGAAAGTATCTGATATGGCTGCTTGACCATTACCAATAACATTATAATACCATAACCAGGCTTCAGGGTTAATTGGTTCTCCTACAGTTCCAAGTACTTTTAAAGAAGTGGTGTCATACCTTTTTGTTAGAATAAATAATTAAAGTCTTCCAAAGGGTAAAAGGAAAACGTACTTTTTAACGTAATCATCTCCATATTTCATTAAAGTTCTTATGGCAGTTGGAGCCGTATAGAACTTGCTAACTTGGTATTTTTCAACAATGGCCCAAAATCGTCCTGGATCAGGATAAAGTGGTACTCCTTCAAACTGAGTTAATGAAGAATTCAGATAAATAATAACATAATAATATTAATTATTGAATAATTACTATAATACTAGTTGCACCATTAGCGAGTGGACCGTAACACACATAGCTATGTCCTGTGATCCAGCCAACATCGGCAGTGCACCAATAAATATCCTCGGCATGATAATCAAAAACGTATTTAAAAGTTGTAGCGGCATATAACATATATCCGGCTTGAGTGTGTAGAACACCTTTTGGTTTTCCAGTTGACCCACTTGAAAAAATATTATCATAGGTTAATTAAAAATAAGGATAGCGATATTAATTACCTGGTATACAGCATAAACAAAGGGGTTTCGGCTTCTAGCCATTCTGGCTCGCACGTTGGGGCAGCATTTTTCATTAGTTCATGCCACCAAACGTCCCGACCCTTTCTCCATTTTAACTCTAGCGTGCGACAAGGTCGCTTTGCAATAGGATCATCGTCGCTATTGTTCGATGAATCCCCAGCCTCATCAGCAACAATTTTTTCCATATCCGGTGATAAGTGTCTTACGACAACACACTTTTCAATTTTATGATTTCTATAACGAGCTTATTTATTTTAAGTTTCATATTAAACGAGTATGTAGAACTAACGTTTTTTCGCATATTTGAAGAGCGCCATCTACAATCGCTTTCAGATTCAATAATTTTGTTCCTCTCCAAACTCCATCTAAAGAAAAGAAAGGTTTATAGATAAGACAGGAAAATAACATACGGCAATTACAAATATATCAAGGAGCACATCGTTAACAATATATGTATACGATAAAAGATGTCTATCTAAATGAATAAGTCCAACCTGCTGTAATAACGACATGACAGTTTCCATCCATCAATCTCTCAGCTAAGGACGTAGAGGAAAATCCTCCGAACTAAGTAAAATAAATATAATTCGTAAACAGAAAAAAAGTAGGATGACTAAATTGATCTCTAAAAATAAACAAGACTTCTGTTGAAGCTACATCGAGGGAATCGTGATAAGACTAACTACAGGAATTCTGATAAAAGTGTTTTTTCATCTATAAAATTATTACTATCGTACCTCCTACGATTATAATATTGCAGCAGGATCCTATAATTCTTTCCGCCAACGATTCCATCGAGTAGCCAGCAAACTACATTGTTTTTTTTTGGATATTTTTTTGTACATCACAACATTATTAATAATACTCAAATAAGAAATTATTATTAAATTAAATATTCAATTAGGAAAATAAGAACACGTACAACTATGGAGTGAACTGCTCCAATACGGGCGCAAGCCAGCATAGCTACAGTCAATTCAATTATCATAGGCATGTAAATGGCAACTGTATCTCCTTTTTTCACTCCTAAAAATATTTTATAAGAGTTATTTAAAATTTAAAAATATACTGCAAAAAATAAAGTTATAGAGTTCACGTATTCTGATAAAAAAAAAATCATTAAAATAGTACCAAGGGATTTTAGGACGTTAGAGAACTTGCAAACTTTCTCCAAGAGCTGCTTATAAGTAATTTTTCCACAATCTTCTGGATCGTTTCCCTCCCTGAAAAATGTCTTTGCGTTAATAATAAATTCTCTTATAGATGATAATATATCATTTATACCAATAGAAAGCTATTTTATCACCAAGACCGTTTTTAACATTTCTATCAAGCATATTGTAGCAGACATTTGTTACGCCGTCTTCCATCCATTTGATAGATATGCTACCTTCTTTGACATCGAAGTTGTATTGTAAAAATTTTTCGGCTGAAGGCTCCTTCTTCCAATAAAATTGTTTTGCAATTTTTCCCCAAAATTTACTCGGTTCTTGAACAGACTCAGTGTGTAATGTCTTATATTCTTCAAAAGATTTAACATGTGCATTTTCTTGAATTCGTTGCAAAGGTTGAAAAATCAGCCGATCAGTCGCCATGTTTAGTACAAAGAGACTCTTTCACACGCCATCTAGGGTCAACGCCGACATCTGAAAATTGATTTTCAAGCTTCTTTTCCCTTCAATAAATTGATCTATATCGATCACTTAGCGCAATTTCTTCCTACACTTTTTTTTAGATATTTAAACCGATGTCAAAAAAAGTGCTTTTTAAACTTTAGTGGAAAACAATGTTGATTACGTATAAGATAACTTTCGATATTCTTTTTAAAAATTTAAGATATAATTAATAGGTATACATTATAGGGGATTCATAATAACGCATTATTATACATAACAAGTATTATTTGAAGTGAGGTGTGTTAACAATATACAATGGTAGCGTGACGCCTAATAGTCTGTGAATAGCTATTGTGACTTTTAGGTCTATTTGAGCTAAAGAAAATAGCGCCATTTTGGATGAAGCGACCCAAAGATGGCACCACCAACGTCATATTGTATGGTACAGTATCGCAATCCTACAGATTAATTGATCGGTGACATACATTGATACATGCAAAATTTAGACTCGTTATGAACCGTGGAGGCACTCGGAAGAAGATTATGACCACGAAGAAAAAGGTAAGGAACTGATTTAAGCCTATAGGTACAGATTGAGATGAAATTTATCCATGATTAGCGTAAACCTTATGACGAGGACACTAACTATGAAACTAAACGAGCTCGATTAAATGATGGTGATGGTGAGGAAAATGATATATCAGACGAGATGCTAGAGACCTACAACAAAAGTGGACATAGGTGTGATTACTGCCAACGAACTGCTGATTGTAATAAACTTGGTGAGAAAGAGGAACTATTGTTCTGTAAAGACTGTAGAGCGAAAGGTAAGATAATCATAAGCCGTAAAAATAAATGATAAAGATTAATTTTTACTTCCCGAAGCTCATCCTTCCTGCATGGATTATTCGAAATCTCTGGCAGAACGAGCTCGTCATTCACCCTGGCAATGTATCGACTGCAAAACCTGCAGTGTCTGCTGTGACTCGGGAGATCCAGTAAGAAAAATACCATTTCTTTAGATTAATATTTTAAATCTAAAATTCCTCAGAGCACTATGCTCTTCTGTGACGCTTGCGATAAGGGTTATCATATGGAATGTCACAAACCTTTGGTTGTTGAAAAACCGTCAGGAAAATGGGTATGCAATAGATGTGAAAAGGAATCTGAAGGGTCTGCCGAAAAATTAGTAATAGGTAATTATTATATCTTGCTCAAATAATTCAAAATAATAAAATACATTTAAAAAAATAACTTCAGAAAATGGTGCGTCTTGTCTGCCAACACCTTCAGAGTCCCCTGTACAATTCGATCAGACAAGCGTTTCCCTACCTTCAAAAGTTCCAATTATAGCCAATGTCTTGTCAACAGATGTGAGAATTACTTTCTTTCTGATTCAAATAAAATTAAACGTCTAAAATTGTAGCAGATACCCGACGCGTTTGATTGGACAATAGAAGACGTGGTAAAGTTCTTTAAAGACGTGGGATTCCAAGCCCAGGCAGAAGTTTTTCGTGAGCAGGAAATAGATGGAAAGTCCTTGCTGTTGCTCAAAAGGTCTGATGTTCTGTCTGGATTGTCCTTGAAATTGGGGCCTGCACTCAAAATTTATACACATGTTCAGAGGCTGCAGAATAACAGCAAATTTATGTAGACGCTAGTCAAAGAATTGTCAATATATTCTACACTTGTTCCCTTTCTGTTTTTTTTGTTGGAGAGGATTTAAATTAATGTTACATATTTTACTGTAAATTTGGATGTGCAGATATCTAGATATTGTTTAAGTACGAATGAAATGCATTATTGTTTTCTTTGAATTTCAACTGTAGAGGGCGCCTCGTGTCCAGAATACATTTTATACTATTATTTACTGTTAACTCTTTTCAGTTGGTCTTTTTATGCGTGAAAAACATGCCGGAGACAGTTTCGAAGCAAAATGAACAAAACTATACTCCAAAATCTGCTGTTCGAAATTTTCTTGCTTTGCAGACAAACAGAGTGGAAGCATACAATACCTTAAACAAGTAGGTTTCGTGTTAAGATTATTTTTGCAATCATAAAGCTAGGATTTATTATCAAAATACCGCCGAATGCGGTAAACCTAATTGTAGAAGCTTCGAGGATTACTTAAAGACATCTCCAGATTATAATTTCGAGAGCTACAAACAAGTTGTCCACCAAATCACTGAACGTTTCAATGATATTTCAACTCAGGTTTGTTTCAGGTCTACATCATTGACATGTTCATCGAAATTATTTTATTCAGATTATGGATATAATTAACTTCTTTGAGTCTCAAAGTGGTTGTGAACAGATAGTCAAATGTATGAGAATAGTTCAGGAAAGTGAAGCTGAAAAACTAGGCTTGGTAAGATCTATAGGGCCTATCATTTTCACTCTATAAAGTCAGCATTATTACAGACAAGAGATCTACAAATTCAGCAGAAAAGTGTGAACGATGAGGAGATGAGCGAAGAAGAATTAGGGGAATTACAAAAACGGTTAATTATATATAACCATTAAAAGTTCTCTTTAATAACAAAATTTTATTTTTCAGAATGCAACTTATAAATGAGAAAATAACGACTGTATTAGACGATTTCAAATATGAGGCCGAAGATATTTTAACTTCTTGATCAAAGCGTTTATTATTTATTAATAGTTTGATGATTTGATGACTGCAAACTTTAAAAACCATACTCAAATTCCAACAAACTTGATCAAAACTAAATGTATAAAGAAAAAATGACATATTTTAGTTATGTTCAAGACGTTTCAGTTTTTGATGGTTCGTCGAAATTTCCGACGAGGTTGGGGACTTCTTCATCATCTTCATCGTTTTCTGCTGTGGGTTTATTTTCTCCACTCGCGTCTGCAAAAATAGAAATAAATTAAAAATCTTTCCTAAATATAAATATTAGTTTACTTACTGGCAGAACTAGTTACTCGGGTTGCCAGATTCTTAAGGCTCGTAATTGAGTCAGCTCCTAATTGGTGTAAGATGTTTGGTAGCATTTCGGTGATGGCTGAAAAATTAAAAAAAATTAAAAAAAAAATTACTAAAAAAAATGGCGGACCCACGTTTTATTTCCGAATGGCCGGTAATGGCGAAGGTATTCGCTGCCAGAGATGCCTGTACTTTTGGGTTATTAAAATGTATTACATTTCCATCGTCTTTTATCATGTTCACTTCCTCAATGCCGGGTATGCTATTTACGCTAAGTTTTTTTAAGCATGCTTGAAGTTTTTTATCGTCGGTGGTGGCGGTTTTGTGCACTACCTTCTTCTTACGTCTGGCAGAACCCTATAAAAACACAAGAAATTCGTTAAAATCATGTCGTTACTTAGTAGTCAACCTATAATAGATAAATTAATATCAGTCCTGTTGAGCTGTGCCTCCATTATTATATGGTGTAGCAGTCAGGCATGGTTTTGGTATCATCATGGTCATTTGAATGTCATTATAAATTTTTTTTAAAATATTGCGTACCTTGCCACCAATTCGGACTTTGTCGGCTCCTCCACGTGCTTGAAGTTTCTTAAGGGCTTCTTGGCGGAATATTTCCTGCGCCTGTTCTTGAGGTGTTTTTTCTTTTGTATTCATGTTCAACTACATAAATGAATAAAATATTATATTAATAACATTCAGTAATGCTATACTAATTATTTACAATTACTTTTAATGCAAAATAAATCGAAACTCACGGTATTTATGGAGTTCAGTCTTCTCAACTCTGAGAGCACGCCGTAGCAAAAATGGCTGTTGCCGAAAGAAAATCACGTGGTTGAAATTTCCGGTTCACACATATTTCATTTTTTGTGTTTAAAATACCGTTCTTGAATTTTCCATTTTACTTAATATTAAAATATTAATTTTAATAAGCTGTTCAGAAAGAAATTTTTTGGAAGATTTTGTTAGACAGAAAAAAATATTTTAAAGTGAATACTTGGGAGAAAGGGAAATGACGTCACTCTCAATTATTTGGTTCAAGGCGCCAAACCCTCACTCATTTTTTTAACCTTTCTGTTAATCACCAGCGTAATGTCGTCTGAAGAACCAAGCACGAGTACGATGGAAGATAAGTAAGTTTTCCAGAATACTCTTAATTAAAAACTACAGTTAAAAGACAGGAACACTTTCATTTTTTAACTGCTTGCTTTCGCGCGCTTCAAAAAGTAACGTTTTTACAGCAAGAAAAATACGGTCGAGGCATTTAAATTACTGAACACGGGTAAGAGAAACCTTATTTGCGGTGAAGTTAAAGAAGCTTGTGGACAACTGCAAGAAGCTTGCCGACTTATGTAAGTTATTTTCATGAAAATTGAATGTTTTTTGTAAGCCGGCTATTTTCTTAGAGCGAAACATTGTGGGGACCTAGCGGACGAGTGTGCTGATGCTTACTTATGCTATGGCAAGGCCCTCTTGGACCTATCGAGAATGGAGAGCTCTGTATTAGGAAAGGCATTGGAAGGAGGTAATAATATCGAATAAATTCTGTTATTCATGTTATGTAATTTTAACACTTTTTGCTAGTTGAGGAAAAGTTAGAAGAACTGAAGGAAGCTAAAGAGGAAGAAAATACGGATTCCAAAGTTGAAACTCCTGATACAGTGACGGAAGAAGAAAAAGAAAAGATTGCTGATGACGTCATAGATGCCATGATTGAGAAAGAACCAGTCACAAAGAAAGAGGAAAATGGAAAGGAGAGTGAAAGTATGGATGCAGAAACGGAGAAAAAGGATGAAGAGAAATCCACTGATGAGAAAAAAGACGACGAGAAACCTACAGAGGAGAAAAAGGATGACGAGAAACCTACAGAAGAGAAAAAGGTTGAAGATAAAGAATCTACAGAGGAGAAAAAATGTGAAGAAAAGCCTACAGATAACACTGACAAAGACGCAGAAGCTGAAGCGGCTAAAGAGGTGGAAAAAACTAAGGAACCTGAAACATCAGAAAAACAAGACGTGTCTGAGAAAGAGCCCAGTATGTATATGTTTATATTTTATACTTCTCAATACTTTAAATCTTGATATCAGCATCAACAACTGAGGGAGAGACTGAGACAACTGAAAACAATGAAGAAGCGATGGAAGAATCAAACGAAGTTGAGGAAAATGATGACGAGGATATTGCGGACGAAGAACAAGAAGAAAATGGAAAAGAGTCTGATGAGCAGGATGATTGTGTAAGTGATAATATGTTTAAGTAAAAATTTGGTTAGATTTTTCAATATTTGACAGCCAGATGAAAATGAAGTCAGCAATATTCAGCTTGCCTGGGAAATGATAGAATTAGCCAAGCTAATTTTTGCGAAGTAAGAACAGTCAATGATAAATTATTCAGTCTTAATACGAATTTTTTTCAGAAAAGATAACCGAGAAGCTAAACTAAACATTGCCGAATGTCACTTGAAACTTGGAGAAATCAGCATGGAGTCAGGCATGTCATCTTGAATAAAACTTTCGTCCAGGATATTTATTTTCTTTACTAACTTATCCAGATTCATATGAAAATGCCAGTAATGATTTTAAGAAAAGTCTAGAAATACTTGAAAGTGAAAAGGCTGATGCCAGATTAATTTCCGAGACGTATGTTCATTTGATTTTAATACCTAGCATTAATTTTTAATAAAATTATAATCTTGTTTATAATAGATATTTGTGGTTGGGAAATTGCCACATTAACTCGTACGATTACGACTCTGCTATAAAGTATTTGAAACTATCTGTTGAAGTTCTGCAAAACAAAATTGGTGTGTAGACTTGCATTTTATTATACTCCTCTGACTTGTTATGTCCATTAGATATTTTGAAAAAAGAAGTAGCTGAAAAGGAAGAAGAGAAGGATGGGAAAAGTGTCTCAGATGAAATTAAGGAATTGGAAGATCTAATTCCAGATCTGCAACGAAAGGTATTCCTCTCTAAATTTATCGAATATTTAATACTAATTGATTGACTAACTCATTAGATCGATGAAACTCTCATTGAGCAAAAAGAAAAAGATAGAGTTAAGGAAATTGTAAAAGATGCTGTTACCCCTGATGTAAGCAACACATTAGTCACTTATATATATATTTATATATTTAGTAAATAATTTCATTTGTACAGCTCGGAGCAACAAGTACTGGTTTTGGTACTCCTATGACTACTTCTGACCCACCCGTGAAAACTCTTCAACCAAAGAGAGCTAATGACGTTTCTCACCTCGTTAAAAAGGTAATTTAAGACTTCATTTAAAAACAATAATAATAATAATAAAAATCGATTTTTAGCGCAAACCGGACGAGGAGGATAATTCCGTAACCGATAAATCTCCTGTGAAAAAGATTCGAACGGATACTGGAAAGGAAAATGGAGAAGCTGTGAATGGAAACGGCGACGTCAACATGGAAGAAAAGACAGAGGAAGCTATACAGAATCAATCTTAGCATTTGCCGTTCATTTCTCTTACCCACTTGTAAACTTGATGTTTTTAGCTATAGTTTTTATACTCAAAAAGCGTGTTTTGTTAAATAAATGCAAAGTGAAACGCATTATTTTCTCGGTGACAGTAAAGAAGAACTGTCCAAAGTAATTTTCGTTTTCAAAGGAGATCTTCCTACAAGTGGACTGTTGGGAGCACTATTATGCAACTTGACTTTGTCTTTGTAAGACAATTCTTCCAATTTTCTTTTATCAGAAGGACTTACCGGTGGTAGAGTAGTTCTTGCAGACTGAGGTCCATCGAACGTATTGATAGTAGGGAGCATAACTTTCATTTCTTTGTTAAGTGGTTCTAATTTCTTCTTCTCCACATCGCCTACTTGAGCCCTGTTTAGCTGTCTGCTGTGCATTTCTGGTTGTAAATGGGGAGTTACAGGTAGTTGCTGCAGTTGTCCTGGTTTTGATTTTCCGCTAGCGGACGGTAAAGATTTTGTGTGTCGTCTCCTAGTCTCTTCCAAAGCCCTTCTGATTGATTCCGATTCGTCGCGAAACGACGCCTTATCGGTTAGTTTCACTGGCTCACGATCGATTTCGTCTTCCATATGAAACGCAGTCGCTTTTCATATTCTTTCAAAACGTCATTTGACCCCTTTAATTGCCATATGAGACTTTTAACACATTTAAATGTACAATATTTGTAATAATGATGTATGAATAGAAAAGTGAACGTGGCGCTGCATATAAAACGTTCAATATCTTAGGCAAACTCTGGTTTTCTACTTTGTCTCGTTTGCTCTGCATCCATAGCAACAACGCATCAATGTTATCCTAGACTTACCTTTCAAATGTATTAAACATTGTAAAACTAATAACACAAAGGTAGAGTTCACGGCAAAAACATAATTAAATTTTTCTAACGACTAATTATGCTTTCTTTTAAATATTAATGAAAAATTATTAGTAATCTTGGCTAGTATAAAATAACCTTTTATTTTCTTACGAATTTTTATGTATTATAAATAACCACAACTTGCATAATTTCACTATATTATTTTAAAGGTGGGAGGGTACTTTTGCAAATCAATTTTTAACTCGATAATTAATAATTCATGCAGCATTTATAACAAACGGAATTACGCTTAAATATTTCATTGAATAAGCTCTCCGACTTACGGAACTGTGTAGTTATATAATCTAATAAAAGCGTAATGGTTGTTATTATTCAAATTTCATTTTCTTTAGTTAGTTTTATCAATTAAACATTATAATATACTTATATAAATAATAATCGAATATGTTATTTCAAGGTGAGAGTCTCGATTGAACATCTCAATTTCTATAAATTCTTCGTGATGTATTATACATAAAAGACCTCATTACCTTAAATTTATATATTTATTTTAGTAGATTGAGTAAAAAAGTTGATGTACTTACAGGTGTTCTTCAATAGACATTCTACAATGGAATTGATGGATGTATTTGTATTATTTTACAAGTCGAGAACACCAGATGGCGATGTGCCAATTTAGCATTATCTTTTTACTTTATAAATATCGTTACCTTAATAATTATATATGTATTATATATACGTATAACAGTATATACTGTATATATCTATATATATATATATATATACTGTCTTGCATTACCTCTTATTATCTTAATAAACAAGGAGGAAAGCAAAGAAATGGATTTAATAATTGTTCAAGTGGTTATCTTCAACGTAGAATAAATTTTTTATATTGTTCTGTAAAAAATACAATAAAGTACATAAATTTGTATAAAATACACAAGTAACCTAATCAATAAACTGTATAATCATCTAGCAACGAACGTATATTTATATAAATATGTATATATATATATATATATATATATATATATATATATATAAATTTATACTGTATATACTAATATATACGTCCATATGCATATAATTAAAGATTTTCTATGCTCTTCCTAAGGTGATAACAATCGTTGTTACTAGGGCAAGTAAAATAAAAAAATAGGTCATGATGATTGCAGTGGGAACGTTGTCAGGCTGTAATTGTTGAGAAAAAAATGATTATTAAGTAGGTTATAAATTGAATAGAAAAAGAGTAAATACTTTAGTTTCCTCTTCGGCAACTACTTGATTGTCAGAATCTTTACCATTCAATGGATTTACTATTCAGGAAGAAAATTACAGCTTAATAAGTACATTTATATGTAATATGTATGATTATCTTACCTGAATTTGGGGAAATTTTCACGTATTTGTATAGAAATAAAAGAACTTCAACGAAAATGTGTTGAATTATTATTGCTGTATAGACCCATTTTAGCCATGAAGGAGCATAGACTTTTCCGAATGGGAATGCTAAGTATATCATTGGTACTGTAAGAATATGAGCAATTTGTCCGGCTAAAAAGTGTAGCCAATTAAATATTGGCCGTTTTGGATGTTTAGGAGGTGGACGAAATACGGCCATTATAGGATTTAAAACACATAGAACTGTTACAATGATTCCTATTATGGCATGAATAATAGGTTTAGAACCTTGACTAAAACCTTTAACTTCTACGAAAATAACAATAAATGCAGTTATAGTGCACAAAACTACAGTTATCATACACATTCTATGAATTTGAAACCAGATCTTTTCGTTGAACAATTGATATTTATTCCAGCATAATTTAAAATATCTTGGCAAGAGCAATCCTATATTAGCGAAAAATGACCAAGCAACAATCATCAAAATGCCATGGGCTTTGACCAAAGGAAATTTAGCTAATCCAGAGACATCGCCAATTTCAGTTAGAGGAACTTTCCTTGGAGATATTACTGGAATTGAAGTGTGTTTCATCTTTATGCCTCGAACGGCGGAACCCTTTCCTATAAATACGTAATACTGCTCTGAAAGGTCGAAAACCCTGCTTGCTTCAGGATCATCATTAGCTACTTTAACAGATCTTGTGAATCTACACCTTAAGCGACCATTAACTCTTGATCCAAAAAAAGTATCTTGGTCCAATCCTAGAAGCTATTAACGAATAGAGATATTTGTTATAATGTATTAATAAAAACTTTGTAATATATTTTAAAAAGACCTTGTTATTTAAAACTTCATTATCTTTAACTCTACGATTCCACGATGCTTGAATGTTTATAGAAACATCATCCGAATTATAGAGGCAATCAATGACACTGTCATCTCCCTATGAAGAAAACGAATTCTATAAATTCGTTAAGTATATAATTATTTGCGTATAAACCATAATAGTATCTTCTGAAAAGGCAACACTTGTCCAATCTGTTTTAGAATCGCTATCGTCAGCGCTTATCTCAAATTCGATCTTTTCCTTGTTATCACTAGGTTTCCATGTTAGCAAATAGTGACAAACACTCTCCTCACACCCTTCGGGATAACGGTAGCAACCTTTTTCTGACCCACAGCGACGAGTATCGATTCCTTGGCTTGGGTCAGAGGTCTAGTGAGTAAAAAATAAGATAATATCTATAGTAACTTGTTATACATTTGTAAATAAAACAATACAATATCAACACTATTATAAAATTTGGTTGCACTCTTTATGAAGATATGCCAAGTCTTTTTTACAAATTATGTTTTTTAGTTAATTTAAAGTCTTGTAGCCCGATATACTTCATTAGTTAAAAAGTAATAATTACTGGTCTTGTTGTTCCATTTCTTATAGTTGTCATTAATAGCTTTGAAGCTGACTTTTCAGGAATTTGTGAATGTTGCATTTTAGTACTATCTTGCAAAACTATGCCTTTTCCAAGGAAGACGTAATATTCAGTATTCAAATCGTATATCTTATTGGTGTCTGATCTGGCAATCGTGATTTGTCTCTGAAAACGGCATCGAAGTCGATCGTTGACCCTAGCCCCTGATATCGAATCTGGGATTAATCCTAAAAGCTGTTGTTTATTATCAGTCAAAAAATATTATCTTTCTAGAGTTTGAATGTACGAAAGCACCTTATTATTAAGGACTTCATTAGTTCTCCCTTCGTTCCAGGACGCCTGAACTTCAACTAGACTTGTAGAGGCATTAACCAAACAATCAATAACGGAATCTTCTCCCTTTTTAAGTGATTTAATAATAATTAAAGAGTTTGAATACTTTTTTTATTATCTTTAAATTAAAATTACCATATCGAGATCTTTGGAAAATCCTACTGCTGTCCAAAACTGATCTGTAGGTATTTTTGCACTTATCTCAAAATTAATAAGTCCTCTCTGATTGTCAGGTCTCCAAGTTAACAAGTAATCACAATCTGCTTCTTTACCACAATTTTCGGGTACTTTAAAACAGTCTTTTGTCGTGCTACAGTCAGCTAGACTTATCTCTTGCGTTGGTGGTAAAGCATTACTCTAATAAAATTTTCATTGATTATAATAAAAGATAGTTTTGTTTCGAAAAGACAAGCTTACATAGTTTATCACGTTTGATTTCTGTTGAACCCAGAATGTTGTAAAGTCTTGAACAATTGAAATCCAAAGTTGCAAAGGACCAGAATCAGCATTATCTTGAGGGGGTTTCCATGTAAATTTAATTTCGTTTAAACTGATTAGCCTCTTGCTATGAGTAATCGCCCGACTTTCATTGCAAGCTGTCCTGAAATTGTCATTGTCTCCTTCAAATGATCCATAAAGTGTTGTATTTGGGCTATTGGCTCTTCTCATTTGTGCAAAAACTCCAGCAATTGGTGTATTATTCTTGTGTTTTAAGGTAACTGTAATAGAAATAAACAGAATTCTTTGTTAATAACTCTTTGTCAGAAGTTGGCGGGGAGATAGCTCACTGTCTATAGTTGTTCCTTCATTGTATATATACGAAGAGAGTGTTAATTCCATTGGAAACGGGCTTGTCTGAGGTGGTACGACATGCTGTGGAATCATATCGTCACAAGCTGTTTCCGGAGCTAAATGCAAAGTAGACAAAAAAGTTGAAAAGTAAATTATTTAAGGAATTAAAAGAAATACCTCCCCTGCTTGTGCTATCTGTATGCAAAAAGCAACTGATGAGAGCGATCAGCTTGAGAAATTTATCCATGAGAGTTGTTTTTCCTTCTACAGTGGTTTCTTTGACTTTTTTTTCTTTTTTTTTTGTAGAAGTCCCGGCAAGATTGCTCTATGCTGACTGAGGTTCGTGGACGATAAGAGTTTCACTTAGTCCTAAATAAATGGTCGCTATCTTAACGATCTACTTGTTCAACTTAACCTGTAATGTACATATTAAGATTACGGATGAATTGATATCACTTGACATAATTTAGAAGTAGAAATTAAATTATCAACGAATAGTGCGTATTTCTGAGTAGCTATATGCAAATTAGGCAAAAGATTAAATATCAAACGCCATTGTCACTATTAAACGACTATATTTTTAAACTCGAGAGATAAAAAAATCTTATCAAAGCATCTTGCTATTAAGTAAACTATTTCAGCCTACAAGAGGCTTCATGATTTATTAGGCGTGAGGGATGGTCTAATTCTCAGTTGAATGTTACTCATCTAGTGATAAGAGAACGTCTCTAGCTAAATTGATGCAATAGATTTTTATTCATTTTATTAGTATTATCTTTATTACGTAAACGGAGAAATTTTCCTCAATTAGGACAAAAAAATCAGCCTGCAGTTGAGTTATCTGAAATTAATGGGCGGTTCGTATTACAGTAGTATTAGTGCAATCAGAAATTATACAGTTAATAAAGGATTATGAAAGAAAGGGGAAGAATTCTTTTTGTTTTGGTTCTAATTCTTCCTTATTTGGAATTTATAGGTGGTAGTTTTGTTTCTATTAGTACAAAAGGATGTGGCTCAATTAAAGGTTGCTACAGAATGCCACCTAATTGCAATGGAAGGAACTGCCTATCTCTAATTACTTTTAGATGGCATAAAGCTACAGATACTATTTTATTTGAAATGCAATCACAAGCCTTGTCAGGTATTCATTGGACATCTGTTGGATTCTCTGACGAAGCTCAAATGGTTTGCACCTTAGCCAATAGCTTTAGTAGTATGTTTAAGAGTGTTTAATAATATTTTCAGGGAGATAATTACGTAGTAGATTGTCTTTATAATCAATCATCAAGCAACGCCTTAATTCAAAGATCCTGGAATTATTTAAATTCAGGTGGACGGAGAACTGGTAATAGAGTTTTGAAAGATAAATATGCAGGAATGGATCTATCGCAACCGTTTCAAGCAAATTATAGTGATGGTTTTATTCAATGTACTTTTAGTATGCACGTAACAACGACAGGAGCTAAATATACTCCAAATTTTAAGAGTAAATATTACTTGCTTCTGGCTAGAGGTCCTACAACGAAAAAAGGAGTAAAGCATAAGCACACAGTATCTCCTTTTATGTCACCAGAAAAAATGAATCTATTGACTTTTGTTGATATAACTGGACTAAAAAAAGATACTCTTGTACTTTTACATGGATCATTTATGCTAATTGCGTGGCTCTTGCTCGGAAGTTCGGGAATGCTTGTTGCAAGATATTGCAAATCTTTCTTTGGACAATTCCGATCAACGCATACCTGGTTTCTGGTATAAATATATATATATATATATATATATATATCTATATATATATTAGTCAGTGGTTGTCGATGTACTAACTTTGAGTACTTTAACCTTTTAGGTCCATCGAGCTTTAATGATAACAGCAACGATACTGGGCTGTATTGCTTTTATACTAATATTCATTAAAGTTAAGGGGTATTCAAAAGATTTATCAGGGGTTGCAGTTGCTCACCCTATAATTGGAATAATTGTAACATGCCTAAGTATTTTAAACGTAATCGTTACATATCAGAAAATCACCTGATTACTTATTATTAAGATTTTTCAGCCTATAATAGCTGTGTTTCGACCGCCTCCTATGCACAAGAGAAGGATAATTTTTAACAATATACATAGGCCGATTGGTATTATATGTCATTTAGGAGCAGGTAAACTTTTATCTTACATGAATAAAAAATAATGCAGAGTAACAGTTGTAAATATAAATGTTTATTTTCTCAAACAGTCTCTAATGCATTTATCATGACTTATTCACCAAAATCATATATGCCGGAATGGAATAGATGGATTATAGTAACTTATGCAATATTTCACATTCTTACAGAAATAACCTTATTATTTATAAAAATAAGAGCCGAAAGGAGTAAGTTTTATAATTAAAATAAAATTACTTTAAATAGAAGAATTAACACTTGAAAAAAAATAAAAACTAGCTTCAATTCCTCACGTTCAATTTGACAATGAAAACGAAGAAACAGTAAATAAATCAAGAAATTATAAGGTACGAACATTAAACTATTTAAATAGGAAAGTTAAAATAGAATATTATAAGATTATTATAGTAACTAAAAGAATATAAAATGTTTCTTTTTGCCACTGTTTATCAGATTGGAAGTTCTGCCACTTATATTTTATTCTTTTATGGTTTATTTGTAATGGCTTTGTTATTGGCATTGATAGCACCTATAGTACGCTCATAATAAATTATAATTCCGCCTCCTAAGTCCTGTTTGTATTTTATCACATGTGTACCAATATGACTGGAAACTGGGTATATCTTGATTAAACTATTAATATAAATTATATATATATTTAACACATAACTAAAGCAAAATTCACTATAACTTATTTCCCTTATTAATAAATTCTAATGTTATTTAATACACCATATTAAATATATCTTCATGTTTTTATCTAATCAATATACATAATGGTAATTTTCTTTGTATATTTAAATCATGATACCAATACTTTCTGATACTTAATTAAAGTAATCGATTTTTTATTCTTGAGAACTCTTAAAATCGTACAAATAATCTGCTACTTGAATAATTTAGATAGCTAGATTTCTTCTTAATTTTATATTCTTTTATTTATGTTGAACACTAGATGACGTGATATTCAATTTAAATTCTTAAAAGCTTATAGCATGATGTATTTAATATTAAAATTCATATTGATTAATGAATTTTTAAGTAAGTTCTATACATTTATATTTTATGAAAAAACAATGTATAGCTTAAGGTAGAAAAGATAAAAGAATATTCTTGTTATATTTATAGGCTTGGCTAATGGTTCTCCAAATAACTTCACAAAGATAATGACTTATTTAAGTAAAGAAAGACATATACAGTAGTCACAACCTTCGATTAATAAACTAATTTTGTATAGATAAACCGGTATCAGACATTTTCCCTAAAGTGGTAACTATTAGGTCAACTCTGTTAGATGTCTCATTTGATGGATTATCAAAAGTAGCGAACGGTTTTACTATAGAAGAATATATCTTAGAAGTGGTAAAACTTTATGAATCATATATACTATAGACAAAAACAAATTTGTATGTACTACATAATATAACAATAGGAAATTAATGGGAAATCCTGGCAAGAATATTCCCGAATGAGACATTATCCAAATGCTCCTTATAGAATATCTTATATTTCAAGGCCAGATGTTCAATATAGGTAGTAGAAACGATATCCTAAAAACAAAGGTAGTAATATATCCCTTTAAAGATTTCGAGTTAAAATTGTCTATTTAGACAAAACAACCAACAAATTGTATGTATCAATGGCAAGTAAACCATCAAGATCTATAACACCTCAACTGCAAGAAAGAAGGAAAAACTTCTTTAATGAAAACAAACAAGATTGCAGTAGCAAGTTAATCAATTCCATTAGTGAATTTCTTCTAAGTAATATTTCTTTTAATTAGATTATGACCTTCCAAAAAATGTTTCATATCATGTGAAGCAAGTACAAAAATCTGGATTCTTTTCATTGCAGTTTAGATGGATAGTATGTATATAATTAATGAAGCTAAAAGTAATTGTGTATTTTCGTAATTTTCATATATTTATTAATTAGATAAAGAATTGTACAAGTCCATTAATTAACTTAAGGATAAACTGCAACAGACCATGCGTATCGCAGACATTTTCGGACGTTGCAATAAAATCCAAGAGCTTTATTGTTCATAAGATGTTATTTGATCAAAGAGTATGGAATAAAAATGAAATAAAGCATAGTTCAATTAGATTACATAATTTACAATTATTTCTCTTTTCCTTTTGAAAATATATTAGATTATATTGGAAATGAGTCAATTTGATTCTTCATGGACAAAACTTTTAGATATATTTATTAAATCTCCTAAAATACATCAAATAAATATTATTAACGTATCTTATAATTCTGCTTCAATTTCTTGGAAATTACCTTATTTACCTACTTCAGAAAAAATGATTTATGAAGTCTCTGTTCTATTAATTGAATGTTTAATAAAAAAATATGATATATCTGATTTGGATAGAAGTGAAAAAACATCTAAACTCAATACAACATTTATCAAGCTGTTTCCCGCATGTAGATATTCAGCTTCTGTAAAAATTGATTTTATATCTCCAATAGTCAATGAACCGAGAACTATTGAATTTCGAACTGCAGCTCTTCCATTTCCTGTACCATCCGCAGCGGATGATTTTCGAATTTTAAAAGATAATTCAATAAAGTTTTCTATACGTAACATAAAAATAAATGACGATATAATAAGTTCAAGGCTCTTCATAGTTGTAGAACCATTTACTTCTTCAAAGAAGAATAAAAAGCAAACTGACCTATATGATAGCACGTATACTAGGCAAAATTCTATTGCTGATCGTACTAAAATCATAGTATCTGGTAATAATTCAAAAATTCCAAGCTTTATTTATCGGAAATTGAGAGGATATGATCCAGCTAATCCAATAAAACCTTATGTTGTATTTGAATTGAAGCTTAAACAATCTATGAATAATTTAACTTTTCATATTGGCCGTAATATTTCAAATAAATATTACTACGATCCTCCACTTTCCAAAGATTATCCTTATACAATTTGGGTTGCAATTGTAAGAAAGGCTTATGAATTAGATACTATCACTATAAAAGATATAATACCAAAGTTATCATTGAGCAACTCTGGATCGACAGCTGGATATATTGTTGGAATTTGTTTATCTGTTATTATAGCCATTCTGTTTATATCTCTTTTTATAAAGTTCATAATGAAATCGTATACTAGGAAATTTCAAAGACTCTTTTCCAAAATGACCTTGGACGGTGAACAAAGTTTGGAAAAGACTATAACAAACTATTTAAAGACTCCACTCTCAACTATCTGGTATCATAAGCCTAGAGCTGGTCCAGGGACTCGTCCCATTTTTAGATTACCTTCAAGGCGCCTTCAAGTGTACTCGTTAAAAGACTTTTATAAGATAGAAAGGAACGGAAAAATACTTTCCGATTATTTTCGATTGCCAACGATAACGACTGAACATATCCAGTTCACGGCTGGTCGTTTATCATCAAATTTGGATCTCAACCAGTCGAGAATGTCTGTTCCATTTGATGATAATCGTTATCTAGTAAAATTTATATAGGTTTAAGAGTCTTTTTCCTTTAAAACTGTTTGAAAACCTAATCATTTCAGCCAACTGATTCTTTAGAAACAAGTAAAGAATATTATATAAATGCTAGTATTATATCAGCTCCGGAAGGGATCGAATCGCTAAAGCCCTTTGATAAAGCAATGATTGCTACTCAATATCCCTTAAAAAATACCATTACTGATTTTTGGCTCCTAGTTTGGTCGAGTAAAACCAAAAATGTAAATAATATTTTACAATCAGTCTTTCATAATTCAAAACCTTTGCCATATTTAAACAGATAATTCTTCTCATGGCAATGGACGAGGAGTTTTGTGATTTTGATAGATATTGGCCGATTGACGGGGGCTATATGATATTCAAAGATTTAAAAGTCACTCTAAAACGAGAGATAAGACGAAACTTCTTTACTGTTAGAGAATTCCGAGTAATTGAATAATAGTTTATCTAAAGCATTTACTATAATATTCGATGAAATTTTGATAGCTTACTAACGGATGTGAATCAAGAAAGATAACACAATATCAATATGCAAGCTGGACAATGGATAATAAACCTAGTGATATGCTCTCCTTTATTTCATTTACAAGGGTAATAGATGACACTACACAACCGAACGATACTTCAATTATACAAGATAAAGAGGGAGGGAGTAGGTGTGGTTTATACATTGCATGTCGTCTGAGTTTTTTTCAAGCAAAGATTTCTAAGAAAGTTGATATCCTTAAAATATGCTCTCATCTAAGTGTTGAAAGAGTTAATATTATAGGGAATGGCAATCAAATGGGTTTTATTTATTGGTTTGTTATTGAAAGGGTCAGTCTGACTGATCATGTTATAAGAATAGATTCAGAATTACAATTGTCGAATAGTTATCAGCAATTGCATGAAGAATATTATTCTTTGTCTGCATTACTCCCTGAGAACTGTTCACCCAGACAAAACACGGGAATACTAAACTATTTTGACTTAGATTCTTACTCAATGAAAAATAGATTTTTAATAATTAACACACCTACCACAACAATACAAATAGCATACTTTTGGAGTGTTATCTTCGACGTAAGTTGATTCTACTAGTAAACAAAAATTTTCAAAGTTTAATTACAAATCTCGTTATCAGTCAAACGTTTCAACGATAATAAATTTAGACAAAACGACTTCTGGTACTTTGTGTAACTATTGGCCTCAGGAAAATAAACAAGTAACTTACGGAGAATTTAAAATTGTATTTATAGATTATACGAAATTAGGGAATAGAGTTGCTTTAAGGTAATATATATGTACCTTCATAAATTATAATATATATTATACAATTATTGATAATTCTCAATAGACAAATATCCATTACAAAATTCAATTTGCAAAAATCAACAAGGAAAGCAAAAACTCGTAAGATGTATATATTTCATACAATTGATTGGCCCAAGGATAGTTCTTTGTTTAACAACGACGAATCAGTAGCTATTTTGCAGCATGTTTGTTTATTCAATCATTTCGATTTGCCAACATTTAGTTATGGTTGTTTTTATTACTTTCAGTTAATGATACATCACTCGCGTTTTGCACCTGCTAATAGAATACTATTACACACAAATGATAGAAAATCGACAGCTTTTTCAGTTGTAGCTTTGTATTATATGATGGAGATGGCCTTGATTGAAGAATGGATTGATATATTTCATGTCGTACGCTTTTTCAATGCATCATCATTAGTTGTCGCGTCTTATCCTATTGTTAAAGTAAGATAGATTTCAATTGCATAAACACATATACCTTTATTTCTTTTTACACATCAAGTCTCCAGCAAACTACTTAGCAATATACGAATTTAGTAAGAAATATATTAAATCTATAGTCGCTTTAACATCAGATTTTAATTTGGATTCGAGAACTAGCTCAACAACTTAACTTCTGACAATTGTCTTTTATACTGTTCTTCTATAGATTCCCATATGTAGTGAGATAATCGTTATTATGAAATTATTTAAATGGAGGATCAATAGTTTTAGAAAACTACTTCAGCAGATTTTTAAGAGCAATTACAGAATTGACACAGATAAATGGATTATCAAATTTATTTTCATTTTTTAATAAACAATTTTTATAATAAATGGCAAAAAAATATAAATTTATAGGCTTTTTAAGAATCATCATAACAAGTTTCGTGTAGTTGTAAAACTTTCAAAAATGACATATGATCTGCCGAAAATAAAATATCATTTTTAGTATCCCATGTGACCGAACAAATAGTCAAAGGATGTTCAATGTTACAATCACCAACGTATTTATAGACCAGCCATACGTCTGAGAGACTTTTATGGTAAACTTGCACAGTGTTTTGTTCAGTACCACATGCAATCATATCTTTGTTGCAACAGAGACCAGTGAAACACATTTCTTTTTTGCTACTTCGCTTAGAAAAGGTTCTTATTGGCTGTAGATCTTTATTCAAATTTGAAATATCCCAAAGTTTCATTGAAGCGTCATTTGACGATGTAACAACTTCAAATTCATTTAAATATTTTGCAGAACTAACTGCTTTTTCATGAGCTTTAATTTCCAGCAAAGGATAACTAAATTTTCTAAGATCATAAAACAATAGTTTATTATTCGCTAGTCCAACTAAGGCTTCGCAGGCTTTAGATGGATTTAACTTCACACTCAAAACTTTACTTGGCACCGATATTGTACTAGCTGAATAGTTCATTGTAAAATCCCAAATTTTTAACTGTCCATCATCTCCTCCAGTTAAAGAAACATTTTTATAGAAACTAGAACAGCAAACTGACCAACATCTTCCATGGTGCTCTTGATATTTGTTTATAGTGCTTTGACGGTTGATATCCCAACTCGCTACACAACCATCTCTATCTCCTGAAACCAGAACTGATCGAAAATATTGCCAAGATAACGAAGAGAAATTACAAGTGCCTTTAAGAATATAGGCAGGACTAATCTCGTTGGTAGTTCTATTTGATATTAAATCAGGAATAAAGTAGACATTTATGTTCTTTGCTGTATCAGCCGCACAAAGAAGTACATTGTCTTTATCAACATCTAAAGAAGGTATTATAGGTATATTAGGAATTAATTCTTTATCAATGTGAAAGCCCCGAACGCATTTAATTAGATCGTATTTTGTAATAGAGTTATGAAGTTCAGTTACATATTTTGCAGCATATTCAGGCCCAAAAGAATTATAACTTTGAATGGTGTGTTTCTTAATTTCACTTATATGCTTTGTATGAACAGATCCGATTTTCACGACTTCCCTAACTGTTTCCTATAAAAAAATTTAAAATAAAATTATGTAATTTACACTTTATGTTGTTGACCATATCATAATTTTACTCTAAAAAATTTACCTTTAATCTAAGAGATTCTACTGGCTTTTCTTGGTGAACTTTCGGAGGTCTATCTTCTTCAACTTTTAACTGAGCAGTTTTAAATGAAGCTGATAGCTGCGTCAAATTGAGAGAACATGATTGACTAGATTCTTGAGAATTTTTAAGACTTGTATTTTCTACTTTAGTTTCTTTTGCTACTCTTTTTGGACGTTTATTTGGTGTAGGACAATACTGAGTTGTTATTCTCTCTTTTACCTCTTCAACAATCTTTATATCCTTATCGACTTTGTTTAATCTGTCTGCTAGTCTCTTTAATACTAATCTTGCAGCCACCCCACTCATTGACTCTGCTTTCTTCAAATCCTTTTCTCTACGATTATGATTTAAAATGTTGCCCAATCCTTTTGTATTAGCACAACTTTCTTTCAATTTTTTTTCACTTATGAAATATTCTAAATTCTTATTAAAGAATATTAGGTCCTCATGTAAATAATCGTAACAGATTGGACATGATCTCGATATTTGTACATGCTGGCTTATGCATTGAAAACAGAAAGAATGTGCACATTTCCCAAATGAAGGAAGAGTCATTGTTTCTAGGCAAATTGAGCACGTTAATTCCCATTCTTCATATGTCAATTTTCCTTCAGGTTCTTGAAACATAGAACCTTTTTCTTGCGACAGTCTAGACGCAGACATATCTTTTTCTTCATATGTGGGAAAATAGGTGAAAGATTCCAGATGGGTATGTCTAAAGTGAACTGCTGAAAGTGTGTTTCTGCTCAACTCTTGTGTAGCTCGTGCTTTGAAGTTGTCAAGCTTTGTGTTATTTAGTGAGACCTCGAGTACGCTGTAAACACGTGCAGCTTGGATTTAAATGAAGTGGATTGTTAAATAAAGTGCAAAATGCCGATTAAAGGAAAAAAGAAAACTAAACGGACTTTAAGGGCCAATACCTTTGTTGTAAGTTAATCTTTTTTTTTTGTAACTGTGAAGAAACTGATCTTATAAATTTTTTCTATAATATCGCCCTACTTAGTTTCAATCATTTACCGAAAAATTAGATGATATAAATATTGATGTTCATCGACATATTAAAAGATATGAAAGCGATTCAGGACTGACACATGTCGCCGATTCTTTAGATAAATGGACAGATTTAAATTGCACTGAACATTTCGGTGAGTTACTTTTCTTTGATCAAGAAAGATCTAATGTGATATTCGAGAAGTAATCGCTTTATACTATATTGGACATATTCTATTTGCAGTTAATCTACGAAGTGATATTTCATTTGAGGTTAGAACTACGGTACAAGTTGTTCACAATAAGGAGAAACTACAAGATATAATTCTAAAACACTTGGAGATAGAGGATTCTAATGCATTACAGGCTATCTTGGAACTGGCTGTTGCCTTAGCTGAAGATGTTCTCTTAGATTTTTATCCATTTTGGCCCAAAGTTTTTAGAGCTATTGTCAAAATACTAGATGAGAGACATCATGATATCGATGCTTTGAAATGGTCTTTTTCATGTTTAGGACATTTGTTCAGAATATTATGGAGACGAATGGTAACTGATATGATTAATATTTTCAACCTTTTTTGTCCTCTTCTTTCATCAAGGAGAAATTATATTGTTGAATTTGCTGCGAAAACTTTCGCTTTTTTGCTTAGGAAATGCTCTAATCTTACAGAAATGTTAGAAATTTTTAAAGAAACCATTAAGAACAAAAATTCATCTCGCGAAGCAATTGGTTCACTTTTATTTGAAAGCGTCATAGCTACTTCAGGTCATTTACACTCAAAATGTGGAAAAACATTGCAAGAGATCATTAAAACTCTTCCTGAAGTCTGTCCAGAAGTTTGGAAAAAACTTGCAGAATACACTCATCTACAATATGCTACTCAAATTTGGCAACCCATTCTGATAAACTTTTCGCCTAACCTCTGCCTCACTGTCCTAAACGCAAATTTACAACTCTTAACTGAAGAAAATGTTCCAAGTCTTCTAGAGAATTGTTTACAATATCCAAACTTGGACCTTATTGAATTGTTACTCTCGTCCCAATCTGTAACTTTTCAAAAAAAATTGGAGTTGTGTAAAGCGGTGGCGAATTCAAATTTCAACACTAGTGAAGTATCATCCTTTACAATGAAATTATCAGAAAACAAAGACTTTGACAGCTATTTTAAACCAATATTTATATCTTATCTGGGAAAGAATGTTAAATCAAATCAAGAAGAAGTTATCAGCTTAATTTTACAACTCATTCATTCCAAATCACCAAATCCAATTTTTGGCCCTAGTTTAAAGTAATAATGAACTTAAGAATAATAATTCTTAAATTGATAGCAGATATTTATAAACTAAACTGTTGTTTACAATAAGCAATGGAAATAGAAAGTATTTTATTATTAGAATATTTTCGTTAACAATCACATATTGAAGAATTGCAAAAGTTCATTATTACTTTAAGGTCTTGGAAATCGTACAATATTAATGATGATAATATTGAGCAAGTCCTAAAAGAGTGGATATCGGCTAAAGATGTAGACAAAGTGTTAATAGCGTTATATCTTTTACCACATTCTAAAAAAAATCAGAATTTGGTATTTGATCCAAAACGCCTCTTGGCTCAACACAAAAACAACAGTCGTTTAATTTTAGGAATAGTAACATGCTTTGCGCTTATGGAGAAGAAGCTGTCTTGGAAAGAAATTTTAGATATTTGCACCGAGGACTGCAATGACATCTATAACCTTACAGCCCTTAATTTGTGCGTCTCGCTGAATCCGAATGAAGTTGAAAGTCTGAAATTTAGGGAACATTTGATTAGTAAATTAAGGGAGTTGCTATGTTCTCCTTCAGCTCATAAGCGTAAATTAGCTGCCCATTCTCTTTCAATTCTATCCTCAAACTTGCGCAAACAAATGGAATTTTGCGTAAAAGTTGAAGAAACGCCAGCTAATGTTCATCAGTATAGGGAACGGTTAAGAATATTACAAAAATTGGATATTCTTGAAGAAATACAAGCAGAAAAGGAGAATGATCAACTTATCATTGTAGATTATCTTGTAGGCCATTGTTATGTTAATCTAATGCTTTGTTGGGAACCGACAATAGAAATTTTAGCTAATTATGCTAAAGCGATTAATAAAGAGACATTCTTCGTTGTTTGGAAAAAACATTTGAATAGAGTAGCCTCATTCTGCGGTAAGTCTAGCTTTCAATTGGAAAAAATTATAATATAATAAAGCATACTTGTAGAGGAAGATTTAGAGGTGGCTGAAGAAGATTTCGTTGATAAGCCTTTATCATCAGCATTGGATATGATTTCAATAAAGCCAGAATATAAAGCTGATCATGACAATGTAAGAAACTTATTGTGGAAAGGCATGAATAAGTTTATTGGTATCATGGAAGAGTTTGGAGATCAAATATCAGACTTATTATTTCGTTTTATCGAGTAAGTGAAGAAATAGCAAATACATTTCGTATTTACAACAAATATTTTCTATTTTGAATTTCAGAAATGAATATGAAAAAGTTTTTCCAGTTAATAAGAAGTTTGAAAATATTTTACAATCAAGTGAACCAAGCGGTAGAAATGCCTCTAAAATTGACAAGAAAAAAACCAGATTTGCATTGAGAACACATTTAAATTTTTTTTCGAAACTCCGAAATCCTGGAAAATTGCAGGCTCACGAACGTTTACGATCTTTATACTTAAATTTTTTACAAAATCGGGACACTGGCATTCAGTCGTCTTCCTTAAATTGTTTATTTGCATATAATCAGCCATTTTTGACCAGTTATAAAGAACATTTGGTCAATTTGTTGAATGATCATAAAATGAAATTGGCAATGGCTGAATTAAGCGAGAATCGTGTTGATGAAAGTCATAAAGAAAAGTTATGGAATGTTCTACATAGGCTTTTATATGGGAAATTATTACAAAAGTATGGTAGAGATCGCGGAGGTCATTTAGCTTCAATATCAAAACGTTCAACAATTATTAGATTCTTAGCTAATGCTCCAGAATTCAAGAGTTTCTTCTTGTTACTATTGGAATATTATCAGATCTATACAACCAAGATAAATCCTGAGAAGATCTTGAAAGAGGTTGCGATAAATATAACACCAGAAAAAGTAGTCAATCTGCAAGTGCAACTTGCTGTTGGAAATACCTTACATTTAATTATCAGCAAGCTGGAGAAGAGCGTCATGGAAAATTCCGATGTTATGATCGGGATTCTTCTTATTATTTTAGAACAATGCAGAGTCTTAAATGAAAAAAAAGAAGATCTCAAAGAGAGATCTGTAAAATCTTTAAAGCATCTCAAAGGTCTATGTTTGAAAGTAATAATACGAATGTTTCAATCCGAAATGGAAACAATATCAGAAAATAAGAGGGAAATTTTATTCACTAATGCACTTAAAAACTCTATTGAAGGTTTAGAAAACGAAGCTACAAACGTTTCAACTGCTTTGAAACTGATTTATGCTTGTGCTTGTAAGAAAAGTCTATGGAACTTGTTACTCCTGAAAGTTGATCACGTGACAATAATCACGGGTGTTTTTAACTTGTTATCAAACAAATCTTTAAAAAAGAAAGTCAGCGATTTTATATTGGAAATAATTCTTAATTTAGTTGACGACGAAGATGAGGATGGTTTCTTAATAATTAAACCTTTTGTTAGTCAACTATTGAAATATATTCAAAAAAGTATGGAAAAGAAGTTCAAAGTAAGCTAATTAGTCTTTTTCGTATAATAAAATCAATTTTATCTATGTATTTTCAACAGATTGCACAGCTTGAAAAAGAACTAGCCATATTATCAAAGATAGGAATTTTTGTTGATGATCAACAAATTTCAGATAGCCTTCTAAAATTACTTCTCCCCTTAATTTTAAAACAGAGGACAGCAAACGTTCATGCACTTAATTCAATAAAACATTTAATTAAGAAAACTGACGCAGAAAAATTTACGGATAATCTATTAAGATTATGCTCTCTGGGGTTAGATAGAGTTCAGCGAGACTCACTTATTGATTGTCTTCAGGAATCATTTAAAAATGCCGATGTTAAGTCCTTTATTCGAGATTGCAATGCTTGGGACAAAAAGAGACTAGAAGAACCTGATTATGACAAACGATTGCAAGCACTTGAGACAATGGAGTTGAATTTTAAGAATTCTACTGAATACATCAGCATAAGACCTTTATTCATGGCTTTAATTCATAACTCTGCATATGTCATAAACACAATAGAAGATACTGTTTTAGTTGACAGATTTTGTTTAAGCATTCAAGATTCATTGAAACAAATGTCCAGTATATATAATGAAAATGAAGATTATCAGAATGTAATAAGTTTGCATCTTCTTCCTCTAGTTAAAAAAGGTAACAATAGTAAATTATTTAATGTGAAAACGCTTTTAAAACTTGATACAATTTTCCATAGGATTGACAAGATCGGATGAATCTAAGAGACACGAATGGATAACAGTACTTTCTACTTTAATTAAAACCCACGAAGGAGAATTTACATGTTTAAGGAATTTGCAATCTGATGACGAGGAGATTGATGTATTTCAAAATATTATTCACATTCAGATGTATAGGCGATCTAAAGCTATGAGGAAAATAGCTGATTATGCAAAAGAAAACGAAATAGGATCCAAGATTGTAGCACATTACATTCTCCCACTGATTTCTCATTATATCATCGACAATAAATATGCAAAGTTTGGTAATCTTGTCGATACTTGCATTGAATCTTATGGAAAGCTAACATCATGTTTAAAATGGAAGACATACCAGAACGAACTCATTTTCAGCATTAAACAAATTGAAAAATTTAAAGCCGACTTAAAAAATGTCAACGTTAGATTAGTTGTAAGCATCCTGGACTCATTTAATTTCGCTACAGAGAAGGCAACATCCTTCCTTACAAAAAATGTCTTAGCTAAGCTTGAAAAGCTTATGATCAACAAAAGCGGAGATGAAGAAAATCTTAGAGTTCCATTAGCCCTTGCCATTGTTAAACTATTACAAAAATTACCTCAAAAGGTTAAGGACGTTCATCTGCCTATAGTTTTACTAAAACTTATTCACTTCTTGAGAAGTAGAACAATTACTGTACGACAAAGTGCCAGAGAAACTTTGGTGAAAGTTGTTTGCAGTCTCGGGTTGCGTTATGTTCACTACGTTATGGATGAACTGCAAAATGCATTGAGAAGAGGATTTCAAAAAAACGTTTTATCTTTGACTATATTTTCTATCTTATCAGCCCTGGAGCCAACTGTTAATGAAAATTATAATTCAGTTGTCAAACAAATTGCGTTTGTTTGTAAAGAAGAATTATTTGGCGAAGAGCCAGAAGTTAAAGTTCCCGAGGCCAAAAATGTGAAAAGTTACGATATCATTTTACTTCTAAGTAAAAACATTCAGTCTAAAGCCTTCGATGACCTTGTAAATCCTTTCAAGGAAATTCTCTACAAGACGACGTCACACAAGGACGTTAACAAATTACGCAGGCTTTTTCTGCAAATTTGCAAGGGTATGTATTATACAGTATATATGTATATATATAAATATAAAAGTATTCTTGTTTTTAGTATAGCAAAAAGTTTCTTTCTATTGTATTTTTATTGTAAAAAATTTTCAAAAAAGAGTACTACTTCAACCTTATTTGAAGATTATATCTTAAAAAGTCTTTTCTTCAGGAATATCAGCAAATGAAAGATGTTCTGTGGAAGAAATTTTAACAATTGCTTTCACTCTGACAATCGAACCAGAAGAAGATAAAACAAAAGTTAAGGTAGACTCTATGATTGAAAAGTATCTGGAGAAAAAGCAAGACGCTTACATCGTTCCGTTAGAACCTTCTAGAGGTGCAGTGAAACCAAAAACAACAGTAAAGACAAATATGTCACTTTTACAAGAAATTTGTTTTACGCTAGTATCATCACTATTCAAAGAAAGAAAATTTGAAAATAATTTAGACCACGTTCGACTATTAGACCCTTTCGTCCCTAAAGTTTTACAAGTATTAGAAGTCGATCGTGACGATAATAACCTATGCGCCGCTTTAAGGCTTCTGCCTCGTCTCCTTAAAATGAAGCTAGTAAGCATTAAAGAAAATGCGCAACATTTTGAGAAATCTTTATTTGTTCTTCTAGAAGAATTTACATCTAGCAAATCGTTAGTACTTCAATTAGCTTTTAAAGCTCTTACCTCATTAATTCGGGATGCCGAATTAAAAATCAGTAACCCGAAACATTTACAACTATTTGTTGTCTATGCTGATGCAAATCTCCATGATGATGGAAAGAATATTCAAATATATCAAGCGTTATCTGTTCTTCTTAAAACCTGTTCGGACTTTCCTGAATTAGAGGAAATTATTTCCAAAGCAAGGGAGACTGTAATTAAATCTGACATTCCACTTCTTCGTCAGAGTGCTAGAAATTTAGTATTGAATTATACACTTGATTTTCCACTGGGTGATAAAAAGGTTAAAGAACATTTAGAATTTTGGGTTGGTCAACTAGAATATTTTGAAGAGAACGGAAGATGTAGTGCGTTAGAAACGCTGCTGTTAATTTTTGAAAGATTTCCGATCCAGGTCATTCAAGAAAATTCTCTATATTTTTTGTTATCGGTTAGTTCTAGGTAAGAAAAACTTTTTTACGATATGCTTAAAATATTCTTTATAATTTGAAAAATATAGCTTTGTCCTTTATATTTAGGTTAATCAATGAATCGAGCGAAAAATGCAAGAAATTGGCAGCATTAGTCACTAAAAAGATATTTAAACGGTTGAATGACAAATTCAGGGATAGCTTTGTTACAATGGTACAAAAATGGTTTAAAAGCTCAAAAGTTGCTAATCTTCGTTTAGCTATTATGACTTTATCTCAACTCCTTGCTGTCGAAGAGGAAAGTTTTCGAAAGAGAGTATCGTCCCTTTTGGATCAAATCCTTGACGTTTTCAAACTTGGTGAACAAACAGAAATTAAGGAAGATTTAGAGATTGACCATTTATTTATTACTGCTTTGTCGTTTATTTTACAAATGGCGAAGGAGTGCTCACTCATGAAATTATCTAAAGAATATCCAAGAAATTTGTACCCAATTGTGAAAGATTTATTAAATCATCCTCACAGTCACGTTAGGACTTTGGCAAGTCAAATATTAGGCTTTATTCTCGATCCGAAAATAGGTTTAATTAAGGAGGAAAACGAACTAAAAGATTTATGCAAGATGAATTTAAAACAATTAGAATTTGAATACTGTCTAAACGAGCATTTAGACCAAATTGTGCGAAATGTTATATCAATCTTTAATAGTCTAAAATCTGATAATAAAGAGGAATGGGTTGTGAAGAAACTTGTTAAAGAATTAAATATAGAACTGGTTTCTAACTCAAAATCAAGAAGATTTCATGAAACAGCTTTTAAATTTTTTGCGGCTATCTGTGCTGGGCAAGATAAATCGCTAGCTGGCAAATATGCAAATAACTTCATCAAGAGTTTGATTAGAGTCACTGGGCATAAAGGTATGTTTGATGACTAACATAAACAAATGTTGTTTTAACAAACAATACTGCAGCATTTGGGTTTTCAATTATTCACTACAAGCTAATAAGTAGTTTTATTGAAAATTAAACATGTATAAGATGTGAATTTATGCTTTTACCTGGTGAATGAATAATAATGAATAATACGGCTCATAAATATACTGAATAAAATTTAAACTTAAATTTTTGAATTTTTTCAGGAGAAACTCAGGAATTACAAGATTTAGCGACGGAGACTTGCTCTCTTATTAGGGCGGCAATCGGTGGCAAACAATATACTCAAATATATTCTGATGCAACTAAAATCTTGGGAGCTAAAAAATTGAAACGCAAGCAAAAATCAGCCGAACTGGTTTGTAATAGATGTTTATTGGAAATTTGAAAAGTCACATTGTCTTTGTTTTATAGATGATTAACGTTCCGGAAATAGGTGCAGCAAAAAAATTAAGAAAGAACCTTAAGAAGCGACCGGCGTTGAAAAGACAAAGGCAAATGGAAAACGATTCAATAAAAAAAATAAAAATTCAGTAAAATATGATATTTTTTTTATGTTTGTTAATGCTCTACCTTTGTTGTTTGTAAATACAGCCTGATAAATATGATAAAACGAATATTTTTTATTTAAGTTGGATAATTTCTTATCAAACAAAGAATATTAAATATATCATATACATTCGAACTATCATTCACATCAGATATTGTTATAAGTATAGCATGGTGTTCCAAAACACAGTATCAGTTATAATTACGTACGATCTAAGGAATATTGATTTATACGTAAAGTTTTTGCAAATAATACTTAAGATAAGTATGTCTTCTGTATAATATTCAATATCACATAGCTATAATTTTATTTGTCTCGAAAAAAACCTTAACAATCAAAAATTAATATAAAATAAACTTTACAAATGTCTCCTTAAAAACGCAAACAAAATAGAAATTTTTCGTTCATTCATTCATTAACTAAATATATTTTAAATTATCGCGCGGTTGCTTAAGTCTTTCTATTTTTGGACCAATAATTAAAAGACTTATTACACACATATTCATCCCTTTTAATTTCATATTACAAGTTAGATGAGACAATATTTTGTCAAGTGAATATTTTTAACAATGATTTGCAGAGTTATGATAAATTTCTAATCGAAGGATATAATATTCTGTACCATTTCTCTATTTGAGGTACCTAGAAGATAAAAGAGGAAAGAAAACAAGATTAGATGATCGTAAATTAGATGTTAATGGAGAAAAATACATTGTTTTTTTATTTATTGCACCATGAAGTGCGAAATGTGAGATATAGAGAAGAAAATATATTGAGGATGTTATACACATTAATAAAGCTTACTTTGCAGTCCAATCCGTTCTACCAGCAACGTTTACAGGCTGCTTATTAGCTGATGTCTGCTTTAACGTGGAAATAGGTGCTGCAGCTTGTGTTGGGCGAAGCCCCATGGCCCTGAAACCTGTATCACACCGGTATTTTATTACTCTGTTTAGTCCCAGGTACAGGGTCATGGTATAAAAGAAATTTTTAAAAAAACCATTGTCTAACCTGTTGTTCCCTTCGAATTGTCAGCAAAAGATGGGATATATGTCGAGTTTTTGTTAGCAGCAGCATTTCCGTAAGACGACGGTCCTGTTAGTCAAACAAAAGAATGATTCATTCTTTGTCTGGAATTTTATCTCGTAATTCACAAATGTGAGAAAGTCAAGTGAACATGTGATTTAGAATAAAACCTACCAAATATTGAATGCCGTTGGCCGTTACCCCTGTTATTGATTCCAGGCAGAGGTGATAAAAGGCCTGATAAGGGACTATCTCGATCTTTTCGACGACCGCTAGATACTCGATTGTGACCTGCGTGAGTGGCACGATAGAGTGAATGTGCAAAACAAATTGTTCATGCTCAATATGTGATAGGAAAATAAGGGTTGAAATATTCTAGATAAGCCATACCTGGTTTGTACCGCGCCATCTTTTGATAGCGCTGAGAGGCGGAAAGTCGTCGGCCAGAATCTTGACGAGTTTGAGTAGGCGGCTTGGGTGCTGGATTTCCGAGAGAGTTGAGAATATCCTCAAAGTCATCCATATCATCAAAGTGTTTTGCCGCTAAGGGGGTCGGTTTATTATAGCCTATACTAGGTCTACGTGCAGGTGCTGCCATATGACTGTTCTTTCTTGGTAAGGACATAGATAATCCTAAATCATCCATGTCATCCCAATCGCTAGACATGCCTCCTCCTATTCGTTTTTGAGCAGATTTTTTTGCGGTAACAATATTTAGAGGATCTTTTTCCTGTAGAGGTTTTCTGGTAGCATTTGAATTGCCTAAAGATGGTAAGGCAGGCTCTTTAACCACTGATATTGGCTTCGTTACCGTATTCTGCTGTTGTGGCCTATTAAGCTTTTGAGAATTATTAAGATTATTGCCAACAGTAAAGAATCCGTGTCTTAAACACTGGACAGCTTGAGGACGCTTTTTGGGATCCCACATTAAAGTCCTTCTCAAGAGATCTAAACCTTCACTACTTGCACTAGGTACGATTTGCTTAAAATTTGTTGCAACCATTTGTGGCCATCTGTAATTCATAGCAGATGCTAATTGGTAGCCTTCAGGCCAGTCTTCCTATAAAATTAATTGAAATTAATGAAACGTATCATCGTTTTTACTTACTACCTTTGTTGGGGTGCCTTGAATTGAACAAACTTTGAACATTTGATCTATTTCACTATTTCCTGGATAAAGAGGTCGAAGGGTATATAATTCTGCCATAATGGTCCCCATAGCCCAAATGTCGATAGGCGAATTGTATGAAGTGGACCTCAGTAATACTTCTGGAGCCCGATACCTATTGAAAATAGGAGAAAAATTAACATCCTTTACTTTCAAAATATATTGTGAGTCAAGTGAATGAAAACAATAAAAAAAATCGCTAAATCGTTCAACATTTTGATAAAAAGGATTGTGCTTTTTTTTTAAGCAATAAAATAGAAATAACATTCAATTCTTTCTTTTTAAAAAAAAATCCCATTGAATACTGACCATCGCGTTGAAACGTAATCAGTGTAAGGTGGTGCCGATCTTGTTTCTCTCGCCAATCCAAAATCAGCTATTTTTACCATATCAGGCCCGTTACACAACAAGTTTTCCGGCTTCAAGTCTCGATGAAAGTAGCCTAAAGAATATAGCTTTTTCATTACTTTGTCTCCATAGTAACTTTTCATTTATACAAGAGTATAAGAAATATTAACAAAGGAAGAGTAAAATAATATTTGATTAAATATACGTTCCACTCATCCGAAAGACTCGCCGATCTAAAATTAAATAGCCTTGACCATCTTAATGAAACATAATCAATACAAGGCGTTTCTCTACCTAAATTAAAATCAGTATATCTTAACGATGTAATTACCGCCATCTTGTCAATTTGAGGAGATTCTTGCAACATTTTCTTTGTGTGTGTGTGTGTGTGTGTGTGTGTTAACTTACGATAGAGAAATGCCTCATAAAATTCGTATCAATAACATGTAGTAGTGAAATAAGATATCTTAAATTGGTAAGAATTAAAAACGAAATTAGAATAAAATCTATCTTACCATTCTTATGCATAAAAGCTAGGCCTTGAAATACTTGATAGCATATATTACGCACAGTTGATTCAGGAAATAAACGATCCCTAAAGTTGAAAAAGAAAAGATTTAACCTACCAATGTTAATTAGAATAATAGTCACAAAGAACATAAAATGATCAATATATAGCTATTTATAATTTAAATCTTACTATGTTTCTTTTCATTAGCTTTAAAGTATATGATTAATAATTCAATTTAAAATAGTAAATTACCTATCCTTCATCAATTGATAGAGGTTTTCCTTCATAAATTCGAAAACAAAGTAGAGAAAGTCATGCTCTCTTATCACCTCCTTTAATTTGACTATATTCGCATGACTTAATTTGCGTAGAGACTATTTAAAAAGTAAACAAAGAGTAAAATATTTAACCATTAAATTAACAATAACGTTTGTAAACGAAGAAGAAAAAAAAATCTATATACGCATAGTAATCATTGACATATTTAGAAAATAATCAATTTACCTTTACTTCCCTTAGTGCTAGACATTCATCCCAAGAGTAGTATTTTTTCTTCATCCTATGAGTTCACAGATACATTTTTATATTTGTTAAATGGTCTAGTAAAAAGCTACAAAAATAAATTTCAAACTAATAGCAGTGTCGATGACCAACTTTTATATAATTCCTCAGTCGTAACAAGGCATTAAATTTCAACGCAGAGTCTTGGAAGTGATATAGTACTTAAAAAAACTAAATATTTACTTACTTCTTTATGGCAACTGTTTCTCCGCTTTCAATTGATTTGGCCGAAAGGACGCTCCCGTAGGTCCCATCACCTAGCCTAATTCGTAAATGAAAGTACAACTATTTACAAATAGAACTAAAGAAATAAGGCAAACTCAACTGTTTCATAATCTGGTATCGGTTCATTTTTCAATCTACTTTTTGTATTGCACCAAATATAAAATTTTTCACGTTGGCACGTTAAATACTTTAATGCTGATGACTAGAAACCAAAATTCGATTTTTCTGATTTAAATTCCAAGTATATATCAAATCGAGCGTCGATTATTTGTCATTATGTTACTTCTCCTTAAAAAAATCTGCAATAAAATAATATGTTCATGATTTAGACACTCGAGAGGAAATATAACAAATGAATTATTGTTATTAAGAGTTTTTCACTACATGGCAACGTTGGTATGCAGCGCTTTATATGGAAAGGTAAATCAAACAACGCTTATAAAATACTTAAAGTCAATTGACACTTTTCATTAACTCTATACCAGGATAGATAAAGGATGAGTTACAAGATTTCGATTTCAAAATAAAGAATTAAGCTAACAAAATAAATAAAATGTACCTTATGTAGTCCGGTAATTCGTGCGCTTCCATGTTTGAAATTGTTTTGCTAATCTGCATATTCGCGATAACGAGGCACTTCCGGGTACGAAAATTCTTTTCTTTTCAGCTTTTTTCCCTTCATATAACCCAAAAATATTTCCAATTTAATTATTCCCAAAATATTATACGACAACCAAGGTTATATAATCAATATGTTAAGTGTCAAGGACGAATTATGAATTTCGTCCTTTTCCCTGAAATTATCTCAACACAATTATGTTGACTTTCCTTGCACACTTCCCGTCTGTAAAGTGGGTTCTACCCGCTACGTTTCTTCTGGGATCGTCTACAAATTTTTTTGTAGTTTGGTCGGCTTGGCGAGCTGGTAAATCAATTGATATATTTTTTTCTATTCAACTTATGTATTCTTTTTATAATTCATATATATGAAAATCAAAAGAAAAGTAAATGGTCAAATTGGTTTTAAAAGCTATTTTGACTGTTAATAATGACGGTTCCTTTAAAATTTTGTTATAACAAATCTGTTGATTAATAGATTTATGGGTTCATAAAATTTATGGTTGCTTTTAGTCCATTACACGATCTTCTATAGTTCTAAAGGCCAATATAAAAAAAAAACTCAATTGTAGTAGGCAATGTGTTATTTTAAGCAACTGTGTTTCGTTAAAACTCAGTAGAAAATTTAAAAATATGTGCGCTAAGCTATTAATTTATCATTCATAAATGTTTAAAAGCGGTATTTTTTTCAACTTTCGCTGAATTGATTATTATCTTTTTAAATAATCTAGATTAATAGCAAAAATGTATGGACAAATATTTAATAAGCTTTTTTTGATCGCATATTCTCCCCTTTAGTAACCCTGGTTCTTCCACACTCTATTTTCCATTACGGTGATGAAGTTCTATACTCAATGTATCAGAGAATGGTGTTATTTTTCTTCGAACATTGCACCGGAACGAAGGTAAACGACTAAAGACTGAAAATTTTATCTCTCGATATACTATATCTTCTAATCTAAACAGATAGTATTATACGGAGATGCGAAAGCGATTAGCGCTCAAGAAGAAAACACCATACTTATTTGTAATCACCAATGCACAAGTAAAATAAGCCTTTACCTCATTATTTTTATTAATTTAAGGGTTGTCTAAAATGCTCTATATGTTTCTATCGTAGTGGATTGGATGGTGGCAGATATGTTGGCTGTTCGGCAGGGGACGATTGGGCGCATTCGATACATCTTAAAAAATAGTCTTAGATATTTCCCCATATATGGCTTATATTTTCGAATGGTGCTTCTTTTTCTCTAATTTCTTTAGTTTTCTTGCTTTATTTTTCAATCATTCAACATTAAGTCAATAATTAAAACATTTATTTTATATTAGCATAAGTGTGTCTATGTAAAAAGGAGTGGAAAGTATGAAAAAAGTCAAGCTGAGACTCAACTAGAAGAAATTCGTGATAAAAAAATACCTGTAAGAATTTTAACAATTACGATTACTATCAGTGTTTTTTAAGAATAGCTTATCTCTTCAATATATTTAGTTCTGGATGATAGTCTTTCCAGAAGGTACTAGATATAATCCAAGTCAAAAACAAGTAATGGAAAAGAGTCGAAAGTATGCTAAAGAACAAGGTTTAAATTAGTTAATTCTTAAGTAAACAAACACTGCTGTTTAACAAGAATATTTTTTTTACGATAAAGGACTCCCCGAATTAGATTACGTATTAAGTCCAAGGTATAAGGCAGTTCAACAATGCCTTAAATCTCTCGACTCAACTGTCATGTACAATGTCACTATAGCTTATGAAGGCTCTGTTGATGAAAATGGTAAACGTAAACAGGCACCTGGCCTAATAGGTATTGTTTTTCTCTTTTACAATTTACTCTAAATAAGACAATACCTCTTGGATAGATTTTCTTAACGGTAGATGTAAGGAGGTTCATATACATATGGAAAGAATAGAAACCAAAAACATACCAAAAGACGATGCTGGTTTGGGCGAATGGCTTCACGATCGCTTTATGCAAAAAGACAAGTTAGATTTTCAACTTAAATGTAGTTAGTTCTATTTGTAATTAATTTCATTTTGAAAAATGTTTCAGAATGCTTCAACGATATTACACTGTTGACGGCGCACTAAGCGACGGAGGAATTGTAAATACTTTACAGCTGAGAGAAACTATACCCTCATTTCTATTCTTTCTCTCAATGGCTGTTCCCCTGATAGTTACCGCGACGGGTAGGGCCCTCTATTTGAAAGCTAGTTTGGGTTCAGCAGTTTTCTCATGGATTTGGATGGCTATCACCACCTAAAAGTTTACATATATGACCAAAAGATGCAATATATCTTTATAATCTATACTTGTATTCTATATTTATATGTTTAATTCTGAACCAAAGCCAAAAAAAAATCAAAATATGTCTCTGAATTTTTTACGCAGTTATTGTTCATTAAAGAATACTAGTTAATTAATAAATTCTTGATTATTGCCATTATAACAATTCTCACTTAGTAATGAGGATAATTTATGAAACTAATTCAATTTCACAAACTAAGCGGACAAAACAAACACGATGAAAGTTTCCTTCAGATTAAGCGTAGTGATATTCTTATCGCACCGCAACACTCGGTCGCTCTATACAGAGAAATGGAGCGAATCTGACGACTATTAATCATGTTCCAGAAATTTCAGACATACGTATAAGACATTAAAAATTATCAAATATGCATACCGGTGTATATATTTCTTGTGCAATTGCTTATTTATTCCGCCTTTAGTTCGCCTAGTCACGTGCCGAAGAGACGCCTAAAAGCGACCGTCACGTGACAGACACGCGTCGAAGTGATTGTTGGTCGTTAAAATTAAGAGCTAGGATTAATGTGTAAAAAGAATTAAATACAGTGTGTTAGTCCCTGTCTAAATGTTGCTCTTTGGTGGTCGCAGAGAAAAACGAAATAAAGAAGGGCACGTGTGAAGCGTCAAGTGTCGTGTGTATAAGTGTCAAAATAAAACAATTTCCGAACTCAGCACGTATTTAAAAGAGAAGAATAGTGCCAATTCGTTACGCCATCAAATATCTTGTCTCCTGCAAACCACTTATTAAAAATTCATACTTTTCTGTCATATTGCATATCATTTTTCATTGTAATATTTTCATAATTACATTTTAATTCTTTTCAAAGCAGAACATATCTAACAATTGTTAGATATTCTTTATATCAATATATTATTCAACGTAAACAGTGATAAAACGTAATACAAGCAATAATTTAACAATTTAACTATGCTTAAAGTGATTATATTTTCGGAAACGTCTGTCCAATCAGCAGGCTCAAATCCTAAAGTATCTGACTGGTTCCCTATCCAATTGCCCCCTTTGATTGTAATATAAAGAGATGGATCACGACTCCCTGCTGATATGCAAATAAAGCAAATGAATGTTTCATTGGACAATTCGGTAAGATTCGCGAGCGAGAGAGAACAGTAACTGAAGAATTAACTTCCTGAGCTTTATAGTAACAAAGTTTGTATTAGTATATTTTATTATTATTACAAGTTTCACATTTATTCTCCCGAAAAGGATTGTACAAAGCATGCGTCATTTGTGGCTAAATTTAATTTACTATCATTTTCTCAATCACAGCAAAGTAATATATATCTTACATAATCTGATCAGGAATAGTTGAAATGGCAAATTGGTCATTTTGTATTCGTAAATGACTATTACTTTTTTCTTTGGTAAATATTTATGGCAACAAATTACAGTTGACGATATAGAAATAGAAAGATATTAATTTGCATACGACTGTAAATGACGTTGACACGCCCCGCAAGGTTGTAAAGTCAAGTATAAAGGTCGTTGATAAACAAACGAGCTGTCAACATTTTGTCATTGTCCGGTTATAAACGCATACGCTCCGCTTAAGCGCCTGAGAAACAATTCTTTTCTTTATATAGAATAATGGAATCCGATGATGAAGTCGAGGATGGTCCTATAGAACAAGACGAAACGCCGCCGCTATTCTATTGCCCACCCCCTCAACAGCTCCTTATAAGTCCCGAGCCTTCTAGAAGACCGCGACGAGTTTTTAGTAACAGTCGAGAAAGATGGAGACAACAAAATGTTAACGGGGCATTTGCTGAATTACGTAAACTAGTACCAACTCACCCGCCGGATAAGAAATTAAGCAAGAACGAAGTTCTTCGACTCGCTATTAAATATATAAGGTTATTGGACAAAGTAATAGAATCACAGAAAAAAGAGGAAAAGCGAAATCATATAGCTTGTTCATGCAATTTTTGTTCATCGAATCTTATGCAGTTAAGTCCTATCAGTGAGGCGTCAAATCCTAGTGATTAACTAACTCTTCTCATAATTATTCATTTACTAGATTGGGACGAAAAAGAGGACACGTTTTTAAAAAAAAATTGTAAAAAATGTATTTAAAATAGGTTATATACAATATATACTGCACAGTATATTTGTATATATATATAATTTATTAGTATATATGAATAAAAGTACTAAAATTATCAGCACTTTTCGCCTGGAACATCCTGTAAAACATCTAACATGTTCGCTTCCATTTTCGTAACGCTCATGTTCTGCTGATTAGCAATGTGTTGACCAATAACTTCTAAATGTGAATACAAACGGTGAAATGATGGTCTAAGCTTTGGATTACTCCTCCAGCATTCGTTCATTAAGTCATACAACACATCGGCACAATGTAGCGGCTTTGGCAGTCGATAACCTTCCTTGACTTTAATCATAACTGTTGAGCCGGACATCCCAGGATATGGTGTAGCACCCAAGGTAATGATTTCCCATAAAAGCACGCCGAAACTCCAAACATCAGACTTGACTGAATAGAGACCATCATAGAGTGATTCTGGTGCCATCCAACGCAGAGGGAGCTTAGCTTGAGACTTACTTTCGTACTGGCGACTATGAATAATATCTCTTGAATAGCCGAAATCACTTATTTTGCAAATCATTTGTTCATCGATTAAAACGTTTCGAGCAGCTAAATCGCGATGAAGAAACTACAAATAAAATACAATTGTATAATAATATATATTGTAAGCCATGAAAAAAAACTGATATTTTTCCACTTACCTTTTTACTGCTAATAAAAGACATTCCATTCGCGACGTCCATCGCAAATGTAGTCAATGTTTTTTGCGTGACAATTGCAGCATCAATGTTGTTATAACGGCAACGACGCAAATAGTTTTGAAGATTACCGTTAGTGGCTAATTCCATTATTATAGCCATTGGGTGAGACATTGTAATACAGCCAAATAATGTAATAATATTAGGATGAGCTTGCAAAGTTTTCATATACTGTAATTCCTTTATCAAGTTCCTTTTAGCGTCATCGTCTGCTTCTTCTCTAACAGTTTTGACGGCAACTTTCATTAAACTTTTATAACCCATAATCTCTTTTACTTGACCTTCCCATACTTCACCAAACATTCCATTTCCGAGCTTTCGAATTATTTTGAGTTTTGATCGAGGAAACTCCCAAGAATCAATCTGAGAATGTCCATCGCCAATACAAGCGCCATCTATAGGTTGGGAAAGAGTTTTTGATCCATCTTGGCTAATTTTAGAAACCGAAACTCTACTTGAATGCCTCGACATTTGAGGAAGATTTGGAACTTTTAGCTGCTGAGGATTTACCAATGGCCTTGGTTTTTTCCTCAAGTTGACACTCGAGGCAATTGGACTGACAGTTTTTTCTTTGTTTTTGTAATTTTGTAGATTTTGCTCTCTCTCTTCTATTTTTGACTCAACTTCAATTGATAGATTTGTAACGTGTGCCGTTGAATTTTGTTTTGAACTTTGTCCTGGGAAAAAAGAGCCGGGCCTCTTTTTTCTTTTAAAACTTGCTGTTAATGTCGAAGGGAAAAGACTCAAGCCTCCACTTCCTGCCAGATGGTGTGTATTAGCAGTGTTTGCTATGTTGTCATAGCAATAGTCATTAGATTCCCCACTTTCGAACTTCAAATCTATTGCCGGTCCGATGTATGAGCATCCTTTATCCTGAGCGAAGGATTCGCGTGCCCCTTGCCAGTCCCTATAGCTATGATTTGTTTGTTCAATTTTGTCTCTCGCTACAAGAGAGCTTGCCAAATTTGACGACGAAGATGTCTGATATGTGTTTGTTCGAAGTGACTCAGCTTCTTTCTTTTTAGCAGTTTTCTTCCTCCATGAACAATACACAGCTAGAACAATTATCAAAACGATGACAAAAACAGAACCGGCTATGGCACCGCCTATAGTAATAAGTTTAGTTTCGGAGCTAATCTTCTCGTCTTCTTCTTGTAAGGATTTCGCTCTCCCTGTAATAGAATAATAGGGCTATTCTGAAAAAGTCTGAGAAATACAATAATAGTTACTTGTCGTATTAAATAATAATAATAAGCCGACATTACTGCTACCAAATTTATTTTCTCCATAAAAGACAATAGCGTAATTAGTCGAGGGTGATAAATTTCGCACAGTGACAATCAAACCGGATGGATCATGAGAAAATCTAGGAAAGAGATTCATGTTATTATCTTTCACTTGAGAGATAATTCATCTACTTGTCGCTAATATGAATTATTTGACCCTTGCTGTTTAAAACTTCAACTTTTAATCTGTAATCTTGTCCACCGGAATAACCTGGCACACAGTGAAAAGTTGCAAGGCTATCCGATACCATTTCAATTCGGCATTCTTTCGGCTTATCGGGTATGCCTAGTAACGTGAATATGTTCCAACAACAAGGTAACGTAATACTATACACTAAAAACAATTATACGTACCAGGACGAGAGAGTAAAATATTATACAATACTTTTCCCACTCTATTAAAAGCAATGCATCGATAATATCCAAAATCAGACTTGTCGATATTATTTATAATAAGAGAACTTTTCTGTCTTGTACCTATTATGTAGTATTTATCATTTTGTGTTATAGTTGTATTTTCTCTTTGCCAATATACTGTAGCTGGTGGATTTGCATCAAAAGAACATTTAATAGTACTTGACTGATTTATAGTGCCAGAAAATTTTAAGTAAGAATGTTTTAATAGTTTTGGTTTATCTGTTGTGGAAATAGTTATGAGGGATTATTGTAAAAAGAATTCCAATAGATAACTTACAAAGAACAATCAAGCTAATTATACCAGTACCAGTTGCCATATATTTTCTTTCGGGGTAATTAATATCAATTTCATTGCTTGCCTCACACTTATAAGATCCTCCGTCGTCTCTTTCAACATAGCTAATTTTTAACGTCCTAGTCGTAGACAAGATTCGCGTATCATCACCTTTCGTCCATTTATATATAGATACTTAAAAAGGTATTCGACTATAGTAAAGATTCTGTTTTCGAATGAGATTGAATACCTGGTGGTATTGACGAAGCATGGCAAGATAACCATACAGTTGATTGCTCAAACGTCTCATGAATAAGTGACTTTACGGATGGTTCTGCTATAAAAATGTACATAGATGATAAACTGATCTAGATAAGATTATTTATGATCTGAAGAAAAACTTACAGAGAACGCTGACTAAGCAAGATCTTTGTTTTGTTTCGCTGTCATCTATAGTACCGCATCTATTTCATAAATAGTTACTTGCAGTTGAAAATTTACTTGCTTAGTAATTTTTTTAAATGGTCTAAATATGGTATTATTATATTTCTTATAGTCTATTAATAGGGTATTACGTATACTGGCCAACGTCGGAAACTTGAATACTTTTCAGTTTCCATGTACGTGTATTATGACGTAAGATTTGGTTGTTAAACTTCCATTCGTAGTTTGTAGCTGTGGTTTGTATGGGACAACGAAACTCTATTTCACTATTGATCAAGGTATTCAAACGTTTATTCAAGCAAGGCCCAATGCTTATTCCTGCACATCAGAATTTTAAAAAGAAAACATTTATTGGAATAAAAATATATATTTTTTAATGATAGACCACCTGATGTAAGATAAAATATAGGTAAAACAAAAGTAAAACATAATCCTGGAACATATAACATATCAGATATTAATAGTAAATTACGATCAATCCCAAACAAAAACTCCTCCCTAGGTAGGGTAGGGCGCATGCGCAATTCAGGTAAGAATCGCACAATGGCTCCATCTAACGAATCTTTTTAACTGTCCTTTCTTTGACTGAGTTTTATATGAGATTTTTTTTGTGAGTGGTAGAGTCATAAACAATATTTATACTTTTAAAGTCCAACCCTGGGGCAATTCAAGTTGAATAACTGTTGATAGGGTTGTTATCCAACGAATAATATACCGATCTTTTTCATAATCTCCCATCCAAGCTGCTGTATGGCATGGATGAATCCAGTAGCAGACATTTGCAAAGAAGGGGTGCTCTATTTGTGTAAGAAAGGACCATTTGTCAACTATGGTTGCGTCCTCTCTTATTAGGTAATTCCAAACTTGTTCTAAACTTAACAACGTACCATCTAGTCGGCCAAAAAAAGAGCTGATCACTTTTTATGTAAACTAAACATAAAATCGCATACTTACTAGGCCAAGTGGGTACGATGTACAAACAAGGGACTGAGTAGCTAACATTAAAAATTAAGTAATATTCTATATGGAAAAAACATGCTGTTTCTTTTTTATCGTCCGTCTGCGTTGGCTCATTTCCGACTAAAGATTTATTAAAGGCATTTACTATAATTTTTGATTTTTTAAATATATAGGGTAAATTTGAATGGGTTTTTAAACTCCATGAGTCGCCAATTCTGTCTGAAAATGTAAGGAAAGCTCTACATTCATCCAAGAATTGCTCTTCCCCCAGAAAGCCTTGCGTAACTTTTTTCATTCGTTCTGACCGATCGATGCACGATCTTGCTGCTTCGGCGTGACGTCCTCTAGATGGCGCGGCAGATCTATAAATAATATAAGTCACGTGATACCTTAGGTGAATACCGAATAGTATAGTTGGGCGCGCAGTGTTCGTTGTGTGTGTTGTTTTTGACTGTTAAGGGTGAACGTAGATTTCGTTTGGAATTCTTTTTCGAGACTATTTTACCCGGCCGAGTTTCCAGGGCAACTAGACGCTAAAAATTGCCCTTGATGGCTTGAAAATCGGATCAGCTAGATAATGTACAGCAAGGGAAAGGGATCGTCCGTACCATCAGATGCGCAAGCAAGAGAAAAGTGAGTTTGCTTTTATTTCGTTCGAAACCTTGTTTTCGAATGTTAATACATTTTTCGTATTCTCTCTTTTAGGTTAGCACTGTATGTCTACGAATACCTCATTCATGTTGGGGCTCAAAAAGCTGCACAATCTTTCTTATCGGAGGTTCGAACAAAATTATTTACCTTTAAGGATATTTTATTGAAAGGATAATTTTCTAATTGAAAGACATGCGTATTTCATTCACGTTTAATTGTCTAGTAAGTCATTCCTGTTTCCATGTTTAGATTCGATGGGAAAAGAATATTACGTTAGGTGAACCGCCCGGATTTCTTCATTCCTGGTGGTGGTGAGTTTCTTCTATTCTCAATGTTCCTCTCTCGCATTCTCTTCTTTTTATAACTTGAAAACAGCGTTTTTTGGGATCTTTATTGTGCCGCCCCGGAACGGAGGGACTCCTGCGATCACTCCTCGGAAGCTAAAGCATTCCACGATTATGTACGTACTTGTAGATTCTCTTTTTCTCTTTTTCGAACGTTTTGCACAATAGCTCGGGCTGCCGAGTAGGTCAAAGGTCACGACGTGGCATCTGTCGTCGAAAAAAATACACTGCGTTAAATATTCGTCGTGATTGGCGCTGCGCATGCGCCAATTTTTGCAGTCGAGTTTTTTATGTTCAATTCCGACTTGTTTGTTCATGTAATATTCACAAGCGACGACGTCGAGCCCAAGCCGTCACCTAGACAACCGAATGATAAGTGATGGACGGGCAAAATAATAAATACATTACATGATAAATGTACGATGTATTGTATATGTACAGTTGGGCGTTTAGGTCGTTTTAATGCCTCGTTGCGTCGTTGTTTTACGTTTAAAAGAAAACTTGAAAAACTTTTTTTAGGTGACAATAGTTATTTATATAGGTCCATATCCAAATAGATAAATAAATATGTATATAACTATTTATATATAGGACATATATATCACGTTATTTTTGAGAAATGTAAACTATACATAGATACGTCTATGTCTACACGTATATTTAAATTTGTAAATCATATAAATATCTATAGAGCGTATACTTTTATTTCTTCCCATACATATATATGTGTATATATATATATATATATATATATATTTATATAAATAAATGCGTATATAGATCAATGTTGGTATTTTAGGAGAGAAAGAAATTTGTCGTATATATTGTAAAAGTAGAATTTTATAATATAAAAACTTCCTCATATCAAATTATAATACGTACATGTATGTTCCACTTGCTTACTGTATGCTATACTATATTTTCGGATGTATATGTGAATGTAGAAATCGCTATACTTCAATTAATCCATTTTATAATTCAACATCTATATGCATTTGTGTGACACATACAGTATATATATATATATATATATACATCTTCATGAGTGAGAATATGTACGCATGTTTGTTCATAAACTAAATTTTTGTTAATATACAGTATATTGTAGTATTTTAAATAAGTTCTCAGTTTGTATATATATATATGTATGTATCTAGCACTATTTTTTGTTTACTTGTAAACATTCAAAAAGAGCTGTAAAAGATATACCTTAGAATAGAGTATAGAGTTTAAATTATGAAAGTACAAAAATATAAAATATATATACACTGTATATATATATATATATATACATATATTTGTGTGAATGCATTTGTATATACTTTATATAAGCTTTATGTAGATAACTTTCAGTATATACATACACATATACATATACATATATATACTTTGGATATCAGTTCTTTTTTTTTGAATATTTCCGTTTGTGCACGAGTGTACGTGTACATGTCTATATTAAAGATCGAGTGAAAAGGGAGAAAGAAAACTGGCGCTTATCTGACTCTTGCACGTGAGACTTTTTGCGCCTATATTCGATTAGCAATAACGTTATGAATGGCGCCCGTAAAAATGTAGGTCAAATCTTGCCTGCTTTTTGAAAGAATTTTTTCTTCTGTAACATAGGGATTCGTCAATTCCGGCTATGGGGTAAATGGAATGACGCACGTAAGTAAAAAAAATCCCTCCCTACTTGTTGTGTGGAATGGATAGAAAGAAAGTAGAAGACGTTGGTCAATCGGTTGATAGACAGAGTGTTCAATGCTAGTTTACGGTAGCGAACGGTTCTTAGTTCGTTTTGCCGTCAAAGCAACTCAACTGCAAGTTACCGTAGGACCCCTTAACCTTCTCGCCTCCGCGCGCTTCTCCAGTCCGACGTTTGCGGTGTTGCTATTGTTTACTTTGAGTTTATTGATGCGTTTTGCGAAATATGTACACTTGTTTTTTGCTCTCGACTTGTTTGCGTTCACCTGCGTCTAACTAGGTCAGGTCTAGAAGTGGCGCGTTGCCCGCAGATACGTTGTCGACTGACTTGGCCGACGACTTCTGCTGCTTGTTTCTTTGAGTAAAAATTGATTTCTAATGACCCGCTTGCTCTGCAAAACAGCTGAGTTCTTCATTAGACGGGCTACTCATTCCTTGCGTTTGATAATTTATGTTTAAAAGCAGATTTGATAACTTTTAATAAATCTGTATTTAAATATTTATGTAGACATATGAATTTTAAGTACCAGCATTAAGCGGTTAGCTAATTTTGACGACAGGCGAAACATGGTGGTTCCAACCTTCCACTCACTCAGGAAGCTGTGGAAGCTGTGACCCGGTACTGGGCGCGCGGCGCTTAGAGCGTGTCGTTTTAACCCTACACCGACTGCTTCTGGTGGTTTGGATTTTTTGCAGTAGTCGTCGTGCGCGCACTCGCTCGCGTAAACTCACTGTCATCAAACTGTCCGCTAATGCGTTCTAACGATATCGACCTTCAGTTTTCCGGTCAAACTAATAAATAAATATATTTTAAAATTTGTTCCAACAAATAGGAATAGTAAATTCTTTATATGGGTAGAAGTAGAGCTAGCTATACAGCGTGTCTATACTATCTACGTGCGTATGTGTGGAAGCGGCGCGTGATGTGGGAGGGAAAGGGTTAGCTTATCGATTGGCATCGCTGCAATGGTGGTGCGGTCGTCATTGTATTTTCGTGTACATAGCAAAGAGGTGTATCTGCATGTGTGCCCGTCAACACGTGCCGCTTACGTAATGTGGTCTACTTTCTCATTGTTGTTTGCAGAATCCGTCAGCACCCAGTCCGCTAGGACCGCCACAAGATGGAATGGCTGGACCTGCCACTGGAATGCCCCCGAGCTTCTTTCCTGTGAGTATTCCACTAGAGTTCGCTGCGCATCCCTACGCATCGCAGGGTAGTAGTAGGAAAATGGGGGCGGGTCGTGTGTTCTTATTTTTGTTGATGATTGATGTGAACCGTATTTTTCCTTTTTTTGCGCATGCTTGTTGCTCTGCAGCCACCTCGTGCTTCACCTCCTCAACCCCTTCCCGGTCATGCAGTGTCCGCAACATCGCCCTTGCCACCGCCTCATTCTGCACAGCAAGTGAGTGTGATGTCGTTGCTTGTTGAACAGGTGATAGATGGCGCTTGATATATTAACCAACATTGATCGCCATCTATCGGCTATTGTAATGAATTTCCCTTACCGCCCTCAAGCGGCTGACTTTCACGGGGCAGCTGCGTAAGCAATTAGAACTAAGCCTTAGGCAGTAAAAAGGCGAAAAAAGCCGCTCGCGCACCGATGACTGCTTTATAAATGATCGCCACCATAGAGTTTGACAGTTGCTTTTGACGAAAACATTTCAAAAATTTCTTATACCCAGTGGTCACTAAATACACTTGGAGTCTTAAGGAGTATGAGTTATATAAAAAGTGTGAAATACCTATTGTATGGAACGGTTTCGGGAGATTATTCTCTCTTGAATGGTTGGATTACGAGTATGCACTAAATTGAAGGCTTTTAAGAGATATAAATATATCTTTTCATGATATAAAGACATATAAGTAAAAAATAATAAGATATTTAAAGACATAGAACATATATATATATGGATATAGATTATAGATATACATGTATATGCAAGTAGCACATAAGCGTGTGTGCATGTAATTCTTATAAATATACAACTTGATTTACTTAATAGAAAACCTATCATTTTAAACGCTAAATTAGTTGTATTTCTATTAATACAATTGCTTTTAAATTAAATGAAAAATCTCAACAAAAATCGTTTTGTTCATGAGCGTTCTATTGAATTATTATTATTATTATTCATTAGTCTTTAAGTACACTAATCTGTGTATTGACTTACGAAGATAATTCAATATCTTAGATGCAACACTTAAAGTTTTTGCAAATAAGCTCCCGAAACTGGTCCAGGCAATTTGCGCTTTATGGCCTCACGGGTATTTATCTAATGGAAACCGTGCGGGATCATGCACACATGCACTATGTTGTTTGCTTCTTTCGTTTGTAGATACAATTTACATAATTAGGTTCGTACTTGTAATCTATTAGTTTATATGTCTAAAGCGATAAAGTAGAATAAATAAAGACTCACCTGAGAACGAAATCTTCTTCTTACTCTTTGCTATTAGTCCAAACGGTTCACTCCGCCAACAAGGCGTAAAGTGGCGCCAAGAAAATAATGACGTCACACGACGTTCAACCAATGAGCGTTGGATAGTAGTAGTACAAATTCCAAAGTTGATATAGGACAGTATTCGAAATATTGTCAGTCGAGGCGGTTGTTAAGAGATACAGCTGCCCGAATGATGAATGACGGTAGAAAGAATGAGTAAACAGCTGCTTGCTTGGATGTAAGTAGCATTTAGAATGTAATGAGAAAACGTTCCATATCAGTAGGCATTAAGGTTGGCCTTTTACTCGCTGTCAAAACACCATTAGACGAATGCTTGAAAATCGAATAGCTTCCTTTACTTCTTGAAACGTAACCTATTTATAGAAATTCTATTATGCCCAATGCAATAAAATATAAACACGATCGGCCGTATTAAGCACGATTTCAGAGTCGACTGACAGCGTTAATTGATGAAATAGATTGAATTTCTTATCTCAGACCGTTTGTGAAAAGCCAACTTAATCGCTTAAATACACCACAGCAGCATATTTGCTTAAAATCGCCGCTAGGCCTTCAAGCATTCAATTTCCTATTACTCATTATCAATGGCGTATTGTAAGTGCGCTAATGCGCAATTATTAGCGCGTTATGCAGTATACACTAGGCGATCGCTAATTAAAAACTCTGTTTTGTCATAGAAGCGCCTATTAATTCAAAATCGACCGACTCGCACCCCTAGTTAATTCCATTTATAACTTTTTCTTTCTTCATACAGCCTTTTATGTCACCTCGAGGCTATGGTCCACGAGGCCCTCCCGGTCCAGTAAGGATGCCAGGAAGTCAACCGGGAGTTGATTTCGTTCAAGGTAATAATAATTTTGTTATACGAAGACAACAAGATTTATGAAATTTGAAAGAGAGTAATGATTTCTCTATATTAGCTTCATTAAGAAACAACGAACGCGTTGCCAATTCTTTGATAAGACTTTTTGCACGTATTCGTACGTACACACCCATTTGAACGTCGTTCGTACGCGACAGCGTATAATAAAAAGCGAAGCGCACTTATGCCTTCGGGCATCTTCTATGTATATGTATATAACTTTGTTCAAATTATCATACTAAAACGCTTTCTTTTCCTTGAATATGAAAGATAAAATATTTATTTTTGTCAGGTCCCATGATGCAACGAATGAGCACACCACCTGGAAGAATGCCTATGGCACCTGGTGCACCAATGACACCAGTACGTTTAATTATTATTTGCTTACCTGCAAAATATTTCATTTTATCCATTAAAAACTAGGGCTTTGGAATGAGAGGCCTGCCACCAACTTCTATGGGTCCAGGTAGCGTAGGAGGAGTACCTATGGGCCATCAAGGAAATCGGCCTTGGCCGCCCAATTCGTCTGTGAGTACTTTCCCACTATATTTTTGAGCGAGTCGTTAGCTTTTCTTGACTAATGTTTATGCTGCCCTCTGCTGCAGAATTGTGGAGGCAACATGGAAGTAAGCATGTTTACCATTTTATACTTAAAGAAAGAGGATAAATGGTTTCATGACAAATTAAATTACAAAAAGTTTTTGATTAAGTCATTTTCATTCTTCAAGCAATTTTCTTGAAAATAAATCGATTTCTCTTAATTCTCTATTTACACTTTCTATGTTGAGCATGTGAGAGTGAGTGTGGGCTCTTCACTATTTTCCTGATTTCTCATGTTTACTGTGAAAAGAGTTTTCTTTTTTCTACAATCTTTTTTTTTTCAGATGGGCTACGGTTCAGCGTCTCCAGCTGGTTTCAATGTAAGTTAATATTTCTTCAGATTGGATCGTAGTATAAATTTTATATCAAATAATTAAAATCTAATAGGGCCCTCCACCGACCGGTCCTGGGGGACCAGGAACTCCTATTATGCCAAGTCCCGGTCACGATTCCACAAACAGCGGTGACATAGCCTACATGAGAGCTAATAGTCTTGGCGCGCCTGCAGCAATGTCAACATTCGGCGGAATGGGCAACGAAGGAGGAATGGGAGGGCCAATGCCAGGCCCCGATGGCGTTCCACCTATGATGAATGGCGAAAATATGGAGATGAAAAATTCACCGGCAAACGGAGGACCAGCAACGCCGAGAGACGACAGCCTTCCCCCTTCCTCTCAATCAGACTACAACTTACCTTCTTATCCGGATAATATGCCGTCAAATGTAACGCAGACAACTTTTTCCCTTTAGAAAGTTATAAACTTTGATATAAACACAGGATTCGACTGAAGCTTCTGCCATACTTAAAATCAAGGAAACAATGCAAGAAGAAGCAAAACGTTTCGAAAAAGACACACCAGATGGCGCTAGTCAACCGACTTCAACAGCTGCTCCTCCTGGCGGTCCAGGTCCGAACTCAGACTATTATTCTTCCATATAGCAGAAGTGAAGAGGAGACCAACGACAACGTCGTATTGAGGGCATTCTAGTCATCAGACATTTCATTGCGTTGTGATCAAAAAATATGTCATTTTATTAATTATATGTTCAGTAGTGTTTTACGAAATGACGAATGAAAAAATATTCTTGACGTTTTTTGATAATGTCTTGTATTTAAAAGAATGTGTACAAAATGTTTGTTTTCGATCAATTTTTCTGTTATTTATATCTATTATTCAGTTACATGTGAAAAGCCAGAAAATTTGATGTAAATAGGAGACAAATAGTCATATAGCTCTCAAATATGTATATGTATGACTATATATATACAGTTATATATTTATACCCAAGATATATAAAAGTATACTTGTATAAGTGTATGCATGTATATAAGTATATTTGTGTATATATATATAAATGTATATAAATATGCATGTTTATCTGTAAATGTATACACATATATATATATATATAAATATATATGTATGTATATATACTTACATAAACATGTATATATATATCTCAAAATATTGTCTTTTTCATAGCAAAATACGGCTCCTTTTGTAATACAGCCAAAATGTTGCGACTGCGTTTCAATGCTAAATTTCAAAAATATAGTTGTATAAAAAAATCACTTTATCAGTTGAATGTTATCAATATCATAAGGATCTATAGATTAAGTGGTTCAACATCACTAGCATGAATTTTCGACGGTTTGCCTTACAAATCTTCAACATTCGTAAAAGGATCTTTTTCATCTTACTGAGATTTGTAAAACCTCTACAGAAATTTTGTATTCCTTTGGCTATCTTGATCTTTATAGGCTTTTCTATTTATGTCATTCAGAAGAATTTCAACGGTCATATCGCTTTATTAGTGTTAGTATGTTTGATAACGATAATTTTTGGTTTTCGATTTTTGGAGAGATTTGAAAAGTTTATGAAATTTCAAGAATTTATTAAAAAGCTATTCAGGAAAGTACAAAGAAGCCATAAAATTATCTGTTACATATTCTTATTCCTTGGGATAACAATCTATATTATTATAAGTCGTCGAAAGTCTTTAATTCAACTTCGTGGATTCGGTGGAATATTAGCAGTTCTCTTAATCTGTTGCATTTTTTCGGATAATATTCGAAAATCTAATTGGGAAATTGCATTTTATTCAATTACTCTACAACTAATACTAGGAGTTCTTTCGCTTAAATGGAATACTTTTCGAAGCATCCTATCTGCTATTGGCGATGGTTTAAAAGCTCTTGGTGAATATTCGGATGAAGGTAGTAAGTTTCTATTTGGTGAAAAATACAAACTACATTCATTCGCTATGGAGGTTATGCCTCGGATGATATTTTTTAACGGCCTTAGCAAAGTGTTGGAGCGTATAGGGTTTCTACAATGGGGTGTATCTAAAGTTGGTGCACTTTTACACCATCTCCTTAGTACGACTGCCGGCGAATCATTTTTGGCTGGTGCAAATATTTTTCTAGGCCCTGAGAATTCAATTCAACTTGTTCAGCCGATGATAGCTAAAATGAGTAGATCTGAGATTCATACGGTAATGTCTTGTGGTTTGGCTGCGATCGACGCTGGAATGGTAGCTGTATACGTCAATATAGGAATCAGTGGTCGACATTTGATAACGGCTTCTTTACTGTCAGCTCCCGCCGCATTGGGTCTATCAAAATTATTAATTGGCCCAGATATTATCAATTCATCGACTTTAGAATATCAGAAACCGGAACGTTGTTCAATAACAGAAACATTTAGGAGAGGAGCTGCTGAAGCAGTGAAAATGATTTGTCGTATTCTGGCAACCCTTATGGCATTTATTGCTCTTGTGTCTTTCATAAATTCATTTTTTGCTTGGATGTCAGGACGAGTTGGATTATCTAATTTTACATTACAAAAGGCATCATCTTACATCCTATATCCTTTAATTTATTTAAGTGGCATTGATCGGAGCGATTGTCTTCTTGTTGGAGAGCTTTTTGCGACAAAAACGTTTATCAATGAATTTGTTGCTTATACGGACTTGAAAAAATTGATAGATAACAGATTAAATGGTTTAAAACCATCTATTTCTGAACGGTCAGAGTCTCTAGCTACTTTCGCTTTGTGTGGTTTTTCTAACTTTGGAACTCTGGGAACTAACGTCGGATTCCTTTGTGCTATCGCTCCCCACAAAACGGGTACAGAAAGATAAAATTTTTTTAAAAGTATTTTTTTTACAAGTAAATTTATGATTCCTCCAGCCCAAATTACCGGTGTTGCAGTGAGAGCTTTCATAGCTGGAAATTTCGCTTGTTTATTAACTGCAGCCGTTGCCGGTCTAGTTATCTGACAAAAAGAGTGAATTCGAAAAAACGCGGGTAACGGTAATGGCGTAAATTGCATTGTGGGCTACTTGACGCATGCGCATCAAAGGCTTTTCGTTGTTTGTTGTAAACTCTTAAAAAGTAAATTTTTCTAACATTCCCCGTGACCATCGTTTACGAACTACCAAAAACTTTTTGTAAGTATGCTTAACTTCATTATTTTGGTGTTTGATTACTTTATATATGTCTCTCTGATACAATATTCGGTTGTAATTATGACGCATACATTACATGTTCAGATATCGACTAGCAGCAAAGTTTGTCAATGTAATCCTTCTAACTTCCTTTTCACTTTTCAATCTATCAATTTCGGTCTTTTAAAGACTCAATCCGCAAACTATCTAATCAAGTTTGGTCCAAAACCTGTTCAAACTACACCTCTAAAAAGTTTCAGAGCTTGTTCAATCGTAAAACTTTTACTAAATACTTTACAGTATAAGCGATCGATCGAATATTCTATGAAGGAATAATTTTTTATTTGTTTATGGTGTAATACTGGGGAGAATTTTGGCTCTCCGGTAAGTTTGTTTGAAAAGTTGTATGGAAGACATTTCTGCAGTCGAACGCCGCACTGCAACACGAGTTATTGATTTTTTGTGCAGCATCTCTAAAAGTATAAAATTAAGCGTTTTCTTCACGAAGTTATCGCGAGATTTTGAAATGTTTTTCAAGAAAGTTCTTTCGTCGTATTACTAATATAATAGTTAAGTATTTATACGATTTTTATAGAGTAATTTGTTACATTAATATTATTTATAATTATGTCGATTTCTACCTTTAAACTGTACTTTATACATTATGAGACTGATATAAAATAAGTTGCTATTATGACATTCGCCTGAAAGCCGATAAAAAGCCAAGACACTCGAAGAGATAAGAATTAATATTTGAGCATATAAACAATAGATGTCGCCAGTGGTAGTCAAAACAGAACGATTGTAAAAAAGGCATCCGAATTAAGGAAAAAAAGTCTATTTATAAGGGTGTGGTTTTAATTAACATTACGTTACGTTGAATTAAATATACAAAAAATACGACATTTAAATGTTAGTGAAAGTCCTTTTTATTTCAATGTTCGAATACCTCGAACTCCACCCAGTTTCTTTTTGTAAAGAAAACAATTAGTTGACGAAACAATGACGCGTCTTTGGGAATCGATCGGCTAACTTACTGAAGCACTTTTCTAAAACATCAAGTAAGTACGTTCAGTAGATAATTGTAGCAGATGCAATTAGTCGCGTCGCGTTTCATTCCGATCACTTCCTTATTATTCTCCATATTAGGTTTGCGTGCTTTCCCGTGCAATAGTGAAAAGCGTTTAGGAGGCTTTGTATTATGATTTTTAAGAGTAGTTTTTGATCTTTTTTTATCCTTTCATCCGCCGCTCATCGAAGTGAACGAACATTACGCTTAGAAAAATTAGGATTGTATAAGACGCGTATTGTGGTTTTTGAATGTTACTTGAAAGGCTTGCCTGACTTACTTCTGCTCGTAATTGCTCTTTTAGCTGTAATTGGGAATTGCTATGTATTCGTATTTCTATTCTTCATGATGTTTACCAAAGATATCGCAAGGTCATGCAAAATTACAGAACACTTCACCTTATTAGTGTAGAAGAACGAAAAAGCGACTTTTAAAACTAAATATGGCTCCAGGCGTCTTTCTTTATTATCTACTCATTTACTTTTATGTTTTAACGCTCGAAAATTCCTTTTTCTGCTCATCGCTGCGTATATCATTTTTTCTCATTAAAGCTATTCAATTGGCTATCGGTCGAATCAAGTGCGAATCATTACGAGTACACGAAGCCCCAGAGGATATAGGATCGATGAGAGAGTTTTAGATAATAGTGATAACCACAACACAAAGTTGTAACGTGATTCCTTTAAATGTCACAAAGTGACAGATGAGAATGGTCATTTTGCCTCAAGGCTTTAGTACGCAAGGTTACAGTTTGAATCAGAAATCATATTGATGAGAAAAATTTTGCTCTCGTTGTCTTATAATTATCATATCATTTTTCTCTTTATTTCTTTCAGATGTACTAAAATGTTGACAAATGTGAATGAAGTGAGTTAACTTTTTTTTTTTTCCTTCTTTTTTTTTTTTTTATTAATTTCATTCCTAATAACTTCTTCGTCTGCTCTTCAAATTATAAAGCTAGAAAAAGACGAAGTAAATGGAAGCCCAAAATGCGATTCGACATCCGCTGATCAAAAAACGTTAGTTCTAACACTTCTCTGTTTATAAAAAAAACCTTTTTCGTACAAAGAAAATTTTATACAAAGTGTGCACTTTGAAAAAAAGGGCACATTAGATAATGCTGAAAGGTATATTAGAGGGGTAAATCCAAGACGGTTTTATTAAGAAACGTCGTTCTTCATTTATACGTTTATAGGAAAAGTAACGCCTTTAATTTAATAATAATATAATTAATCAAGGAGAAGAATTGAGAAAGTCTTTATTTAATTAAAAACAATTTTTGCCCTTAAACAACGCTGTTTCGCTAAGCTAGATACGGACTCGCATAAAAAGTGAAAAATGCACTGTCTAAAATTTGAAGATAGGATGTGTTTGAAGTGGCGGCTCAATGTCGAGGGCGTGGCTGTGGATGGTGATTAGACGGCAAGTTTCTGAATTAATTAAGACTCGTCTATATATATATTTATGGGTCGATTCTTACATTTCCTACTCAAATCATGTTTACTTACCCTTACTTTCCGCCGACATATCTTCATCCATTCTACTTCAAGTAGACAATTTATTTATTTAATTATTTACTTATTTACTTGTTTATTTACTTATTTAATTAAGTGGATCAGTAAATCTCAATGTTATTTTTTACGTTATTTATTATTTAATATAACATTGAAAAAGGGAAATTATTCATTTGTCAGTGTACTACAAAGGTATCACGACATGAGCGAAGTTAACATTGCGGAAGATCGTAAAAGAAAGTCGGATAGTCCTCCGGCTTCTTGTAATGAAAATAAAATAAGAAAGCAGGAAGAGGATATAACGGTTCCTGAAACAGCAGTTATAACTAAAACTAAAGGTAAACTTTTTATTTTACTTTCTTTTAATTTATTTCCTTTATTTAATTAATTTAAATAATTATTACTTTCATTCTTTAACTCGAATTATAACTTTTTTTCGCCTTCTTTCTTTCTTTCTTTAAAGTTAAACCTCCTAATTCGATTTCATTTTATAGAAAATAAATGCCCAACTCCCGGTTGCGATGGAACTGGACACGTTACTGGATTATATTCCCATCACCGTAGCCTATCCGGCTGTCCGTGCAAGGATAAAGTGTCTCCGGAAAGTAAGTTGAAAATGTCTTATTCGTTGTTTATTAAGATTTATATACTGTATATAATGTGTTAATTAGTATATACAGTATATAGAATCTTTAAAGCTTAATAATTCTAATACTAAACTATACTTTGCATGCTTTAACAAAATTTCAATTAAAATGAAAAAAAGTTTATCTATAAATTTATTATTTATCATCTCTATCATTTCACATTCTCCTTTATACGTTATATTCGTTTCTAGTCTCTTCATTTCTATTTTTCTCTTTCTATTTTTGCATTTGCTTTCTAACGTTTGAGCGTTTTCCTTCTGCACGATTAAACTAACAAACTGACTCGATGCAGTTCTGGCGGCTCATCAAGAAATCGTACGCTGTCCTACTCCAGGTTGCACAGGAAGAGGGCATGTGAATAGTAACAGAAATTCCCATAGGAGGTTGGTAATAATTCAGAAATGTATATAAAACAAGATGACACAAAAACAAACAAAATATATGCAAATAATCAATTCCGTTCCTAATAATTAATAACTAACTAACTACTCGGAAACTTTATAACTAATGAGTAACATAGTAATTTATTTAACTTTTCTTTTACTAATATCGCTATGCAGTCTTAGTGGATGTCCTATTGCTGCCATGGGCAAACATGCTAGCAAGAAACTGACAACAGGTTTGAAATCGGTGTTAACAAAAAACCAATGGTCGTCTCTCTCTTATTTTTTGTCACGGTTCCTTTAATTTTTTCAGTATATGTTTCAAGTCCTTGCATGAACTGTTGTAAAATTCCCAAACGTTTTCATTGCAGAATAAGATTCTCTACTAAATTTGCAGCGTCCTCTTTAACTAACGTTAGCTCGACAACCCTGCCGTCATCGGCATCGTCATCGTCCTCCTCCCCACCGTCATCAACTTCACTGACGTGCGATAGAGTTTTGCGTCCTATGATTGTTGCTAAGCAGCTTGATTTGACTTCCGTTCAAGTTGCAACACCCCGATCTAATCTAGCCCGCGAACTGGATAAATATAGTCGTCCAAATCAACATCAAACTTTACTGCAACCAGCTCATCATCAAATTAAAAAAATGGTTAACGGTGGAGAACAAGCTGTCGATTTAACCAAGAAGGTCAAAATGGAACCAATCGTTGAAGTCGTTGATATGAACAAGTAAAAACAAAAAAAAACAAACATTTACAAACATTTAGTCAAACCTTTACATAGATGATTTATTTATACATACTGTTAATTCCACTTTCAGCGAGAAAAAGGAAGAAATTTTAATTAAGAAGGATGAAGAAGAAAACGTTGTAAAATGCCCAACACCTGGATGTGACGGATCTGGTCACATTACTGGAAATTATACATCCCATCGTAGTTTATCCGGATGCCCAAGAGCAAATAAACCGAGGAAAAATCAACTCAATAATGGCGAGACCCAAGAGCCCTTAAAATGCCCAGTACCGGGTTGTGACGGAACTGGCCATGCATCAGGAAAGTAAGTATTGTAGTTGATACCAGTTTATGCACCAGAGGTCGCCATCTACTAAGCGCCTGTTATCTCAATAGATATTTAAGCCATCGAAGTGCGTCTGGATGCCCTATTGCTAACAGATCTTCGGCATTAGCAAATAGAGAAATGAATGGAATGTTTAAATACTCGATGCCCACTGAAGAGCTAAAAAATGTTCCCCTAAAAGTTTTAGCAGGTTAACTTTATCTTGATGACGTCTATTTGATTTCTCAATAGTTATTTAGTAATCTTGCTTCTAATCCATTTTTCTAAACAGAAGTAGAGGAACATCATCAAGTTCAATCTCTTCAAAAGGAGGTTAGCAAATTACGCGAAACAAATGCTGATATGGAAGAGGAGATGCAACGTGTTTCGTATGAAATTGAAGAGTTTGAAAAGATTATTGAACAAAATGAAAAAGAAAAAGTGACTCTTGAACGCCGAATTGAGGCTGCAACGAATCAGTTGAACTCAATAAAGGATTCACTTGTCTCCAACGTGAGCGATGGAAATGCTTTGCAGAAGGAAGATGAACCTTTCGAAGCCTACTTAGACAGACTTAAGATTTTATGTATTGACGCCCAAAACAAGGCTCTTAGAACATGTTTGCGAACTGCATTAGAATCTGCGCAGACAGGCGTTCAATTCGACAACAGTCAAGAAGTTTGAACAATCCCAGTTTTGAAAGTCAAGTAATTGTAGGCAATATTTTACATGTTTTTGCTGTTGTTTCCGTTATGTATTTATCAGAACACGCACGTATGTATACATAAAACAATACAGGAGAAGATGCACAATTGATAAATACACTTTATCAATTAATATATACTCTGTTACATATATATTTTATATCTATATATATATACTATATATATACTGTATACTATATATATATATACTATGTATATATATATGTGTATATATAATATATATGCATGTATTTGGTCACTTAAATTTACATTGCGGAGAATAAAATAGGAGAATAAAAAGGCTCTAAATCAAGGCCTTAAATGCTGCAGTCTGTGTTTAGATAATTAACGATAAAACACTACATAATTCTGCAATAAAGGCGGCAGGGGGAGAGTTGATACTTGCTCCTTCATCGCCTTAGTATAAGAAGAATAGCTTGCTGTTTGAACTCTTCTTCTCTTATTTTCACAAACTTCTTCACTTGGTTTGACGTAGTCTAAATATTCCTTATCAACTTCTCGTTCCATGTCCGACGACTCTTCGGCGCTTGGAAGCAATTCGTTCTCTTCAACTGAGGTTCCTATTCCGGATGTCCCGCTACTTGTACCTAAATTCAAGCTTTCGGTTTCTTTATTTTTGGTTCCAATAGGTATTGCGCCACTGCACAATGAATTATCATCATCCAATTCGATATCATCTTCAAGCTTTGGTGATGAGTTTTGCATGCCTAAACGGCTTCCGCACATACTACCAACATCCCGATCTTGATCGTCGCTTTCGCCATCATCTTCAAACTTTGATGGTGAATTTTGCATGCCTAAATGGCTCCCACATATACTATCAACGTCCTGATCTTGATCGTCGCTTTCGCCATCATCCTCTACTTCAGCCCTCATTGCTGCATTAGGATTGTTTACGTACTCTTCTTCCATTCGATTTTCTGATATTGACTGAAGAAATTCATGAAGAGAAACATGATTTTCTCCGTTATCTTCTTCATCGCTTTGTGATTGTCGAATCCAAACCGCCCTTTCGATTCTATCGTACGGTTGTAGTTTTTGAGCTGGTTTTTCGTACTCTACCAATTGTAATTGGGCTCTTGTTTCATTCAGCTTATTACGAATGCATTGTCTGATTTTAAATCGACAAATTTCTTTGAGAGAATATGTTTCAAAAGGGGGCAGTTCGACAAGTTCAGCACATGTTTCATCATTTTCGGGTTGTATAAGGGACGCAAACGAAACGGGTAGTATATCTGTTCTGGAAAATTCATTTTCTGACTTTCGTACAATACGAACTAAATTGTCATTTAGAGGCATAATTAAAATGCCTCCAACTTTCAAGAGGTTTCTTATATAAGATTCCTTTGAGAGATTGCAAGAGGCTCCACAGTATATTCTGTCATATCTTCTATTTGTTTCAGATAATAGAAGACAATTGCCATTTATAAACTCAGGTTCACATAACTCATAGCGATCAAATTCATGGCCATACTGTTTATACCATTCAAGCCTTTCGCGGGCATAATCAACAACATCGCTATGGTATTCAATACCATGATTCACCCCTGTCGCACCTATAATCAAACCTACCAACGTGCTTAAATACCCTGTCCCACTACCCATGTTCAAGAAGCTGTGTCCTGGTTGCAAGTCAAGATGTTCCAATACTTCAGCATAAATACATGGTGCCGATATGTGCAAGTGGCCTAGTTTCCATGCTGTGTCTCGATAAGCATGCTCTCTGTGTCCGTCTTGAAAATAATCTCCACGATCAACAGAATAAAAGATCTTTTCTACAAGACGATCTTTTATATAATTTGCTTTTATGAGGTTATGAATTAGTTCTTCGTTGTTTTTCCCCGCGCTCACATTTCCGCCCATTGCCTAAAACAAAGAAAAAAAAATTTCCCTTGTTTTTGTTATTATTCCAAAGAATTTACATATTGCATGCGACAATAACAAAAGTGTATTTACAGATTCCTTGATCGTGTCAATCGGCGAATTTTTAATGAAAAGAAGATAAAATAGCTGTAGACTTCGTTTGCAGTCGAATAGTAATTAAAACTAGCATTAACAACTTGTATATCATTAAAAAATTTCCAGTCCCTAGTCAGAAGGAGATCCCATAATGCAACGCAATGTTATCTGACGTCACGAAAGGTATAAGCTTATGTTCCCCCCCGTTTTGTAAAAAAAATACATGATAAAAAATTATTAATATCTTTTTATTAATAATTATGAAATATTGCTACTAGTTGTAATTTTCTTTAATATTACATTGGTTCCAATTGTTCTTAATACTCCCCATTTTCGGCTAGTAGAGAAAAATGGCTGCCGTCTGTTAGGACGTTGACGTTAGAATTTTGTTCCTAAAAGCTGTGAACAGAAGTTAGGTAGTATTATTATACGTACAAATTGCTCTTTTGTGTTTGTTTCAAACTTTTACGGAACTTTGACTATATCAAAATGACGAATTAGTGAGAAATTTACGGCATAACTTTCCGTCGGTAGGATATAGAGCTGAGTTCGTCTTGTGGTCGCTTCCGGTTTCAGTTTTGTTCTAGTAAAATATGATTCCTTCTTTGTTGATTCTTCTTCTCCCTTCACTTTTATCCTGTTCTATTAACTCAAATGAAAAGCTTTTCAACTACTTGAGTTAAATTTGACATTGTTTCAGGGATTTAACTGACTTCAATATTAGTAACAATACATTTTATTATTACTTCCCACTAAAGCTTTATGGAAGAAAAAACGTTGGTACAAGTTAACGAAGGGACGCAAAAAGGTAATTTTGCTAAATAAACAATTGACTATCATAAAGTAACTTTTTATTATTAATTAACAGACGAAGTTTGCATCTCCCCATGCGACAATAGTCCTTCCGGATTAGCATCTCAGACAGGTAATTATAGAAAAAATAATAATCGTTTAGAAATAATTTTATTTTTAGAATAATGTTCTTTCGATAAAACGATCGTTAGATCTGTCTTTTTTGACAAGACTCACATTGATAAATTCTTAATTTTTTAAGATGCCTCACCTGAGCTGGTTACGTCGTTTGACAGTGAATCGGAATCGAAAGTAGTTCCTAAAATCTCCATAAAGCTCGAAAAAGACAAGCAAGATGGCGGAACTCTTAATAATGATCGAGAATCGCTCATGAACAATAATAATAATAATAATAATAATAATAACAATAATACTTCGTCCGACGGAAGAACGGACGAAGAAACTAACGAACACGATGACCCTTTAGTGTGGGAGGGGGAAGTCGGTAGCTTGCCGTTAACAGAACTAAAAGTTGTATAAACATTTAGAGTTTTTATTTGTTTTTTTTAGTCGTTTATTCGAATTTCAGTTTCGATATAATGAGCTCGGCTGTTTGGAAATCGATGAATCATCAAGCGGTTCTCAAGATTCCAAATCCAAAAGAGAAAAGGGAAAGCTTAAAACGACAAAGTATGTATTTATTATGCTGCACTTTTTGCTTTCTAGAAGAGAATCGCCCATATATGATATTTATCTTAGTATTTAAAAGCTTAAAAAAAGTTAGCATGCGCGCTTCGTTTTCTATAACAATCGCTTATTAGAGAAACAATTCGGTCAGCGCTTCTAACTACATTTTAATTAGTCATGAGAAGGGAGCTCTACCGCCTGATAAGAAGAGGCGGAAGCTCGGAACAGTGGAGGAAGCTACCGTATCACCTCAAGAGCGTAAGTAGACCATCTTAACAGAAGATGTTTATCTTTTCACGCAACTCTCGCATTGCAGCAATCATGAGACAGAAGGGGAAATTCTTTCCGTGGAACTCGTATCTAGAAAAAACTAGTAGTATGGCTGCTCCAAACTCCTGCTTTCTCAAGCCCTACCACACAAAGAAGAATCACTTCAAAGTTCAAACAATGCTAGAAGGAATCGACCCGAGACATCCTTCTCTTTATTGCGTTTTAAATATCGTTCAAATTCAGGGATATAGATTGAGACTAAATTTTGAAGGATATTCTAATGCCTATGACTTTTGGGTGAATGCTGATTCGACATTTATCTTTCCCCCTGGTTGGTGCAGCAAAAACGGAAAAAAGCTGCAATTACCCCCCAATCAAAATGATTTCGATTGGTCAAAAATCCCTGATAGTAAACAAGCTCAGAAGTCTCTATTCATAATTTCAAACACGCAAAACTATAATGCTGTTCCTCCGTTCGTTGAAGTGGGGATGAAGCTAGAAGCTGTTGATAAGAAGAATACGGTGCTTACGTGTGTGGCAACTATAGCAGACATTGTTGCCGATAAGGTGCTTATACATTTTGATGGTTGGGAAGAAGATTATGATTATTGGTGTGACCTATCATCCCCGTATGTTCATCAAGTGGGTTGGTGCCAAGCAAATGCGAAAGCTCTATCCCCACCACCAAGCTGGACGAATATTAAGACATTTACTTGGGAGAAATATTTAGAACATACGAACAGCAAACGCATTCCCGGTAGAGCTTTTCGTAATCGCTCTATTAGTAACTTTGAAGCAGATACGAAACTAGAAGCGGTTGACGTAAGAAATCCGTCGTTAATTCGCGTTGCGACGATTGTGAAAACCGAATCAAATCGTCTTTTGATTCATTATGATGGTTGGCCCGATTATCTTGATAATTGGGTTGACGATGATAGCACCGATTTACACCCTTGTGGGTGGTGTGCAAAAACTGGCCATAGTTTACAGGCACCTTTAGATCCCATGGACAGCAAATTGCCTAATATTCAAACGTCTGGATGTCCTACCCCTGGTTGCACAGGTGTAGGTCACGTTAAAGGAGCATCACATCAAACACATCACAGCGTCTTCGGATGTCCATATAATTTCAATAATTTGAGCAAAGAATTTGTTCCTGATCGTCTAAAGTCGTTGAACACTGCAGAGACTAGAGTTAACGAGAGCAAAAAGTGTCCAACGCCCGGTTGTGATAGTTCGGGTCACGTAACAGGAAAGTATCCATTCCATCATAAGGTTTCGGGGTGCCCTTTGGCAGCAGCTCAGAAAGAAACTTCGACAACTTCTAGAAAGAGGGGCAGAAAGCCGATACATAAAGCGGAACCTTTGGCAATAGTCACGTCGGTTAAGTATCAGCGAAAAGTTTTGTCATGCGCGTCTATTGCTAATTCGGACGAAATTGAAAAATGGTCTATTGACGAAGTATCAGAGTTTGTGAGAAGTTTGCCAGGTTGCCACGAATACGGCAGGAAGTTTAAAGAAGAAGAAATCGATGGCGAATCTTTCTTACTTGCCAAGCAAGAAGATTTTGTGGAAAGGATGGGCTTGAAGTTGGGTCCTGCACTTAAAATAGCTACGGCGCTCAACGTTGCTAAATACAGCACTTGAAAACTGCCGCAATGTATTTTATCCATGAAAAATAGTTATATCTATTATAAGTAAATAGATATGAAATAATCTCATTTAAATTATATATAAATATATGTTATGTCTAGAGACCTCGCAGTAAATACAACTTGAAAGTGGCTTACGTTTACTCTCAACATGATCTTTGTAAGAATGCGAAGCAAGTGTTTTGCAGAATATATTCAGTCACATATTTATTTCGGCGGTTTCAATGCCGACGGTAACGTTCGACTTTTGCTACTATTGCTACTAGTGTACCGACTACTTCCTCGCCGATCCGCCAAGCTGAAAAATGCATGACAAAATGCTAAGCTAGCAGGGATAAAATATTTAATTCACTAGGTCGCATTAACCTCTCCGAAAACCGGATCTTTACTCCGCCTAAAAATACGTTAGAGGCCTTTGCGTGAAAAGGTACTAAGCAAAAATTGTAATTTACCTGTTAGGTGTCAAATTTGACAGGTTACAAGTGAAACCGGACTTTGCGATCCTTTTGTATAACCGGCTAATCCATAACTTTTGCTCTTCAACGTTACTAGCGAGCACCAACAATTCTTTAGCTAAATCTTTGTCATATAACAATCGGCAGTGACTTATCAAGTCTCCATCAAGGTCCTCTTTGTGAAATTTTAAATGACATGATTTGCATTCGTATGCCGCTGGTGGATGAACGAGATTCCATAAAGGATTTTTACAAGCATCACAAGTTGTAGGCATACGGAATGCAATGGCAGCTAAATCATGACCTTTGTGCTGCAAATCTGAGTGATTCGTTGCTGCAGTTGAAGGTTTTTTCTTTTCGACAACGTCAACTTGGTACAAAATTTGAAAGATTTTTGGAATATCACTTTCTTTGGCTCTCATAGCATCACCTTGTGTTACAGCCCGAACGTGATAAAGTTTCCTAAAAAATATCCAGACATTAATATCTTCTCTAATTCCCAAATAAAATTTAACTTACTCAACATCTAAAGTAAAATAAGGGTTATGAACATTTTTATCGTGCTCGCTGCCAAAAAAGAATAAATTTCTACTAGTCAACAAAACGAAGTATTCTTTCCAAACATAGTGCTCTCGTCGTCGAGTGTTTTGTGATTTTGATAGTTTACTTGGCAATGAAAGAACACCATCAATAGGGGAATCGTCTGTACTTTCTGTAAGGTTTTCTGATATTAAACTACTGTTGGACATGCTAAGATGCTCGAGTCTCTCCAATAGTTGCATAATTTTTGAATCTTTTGCCACTATTTGAGTCTTCAAGTCTTCCAATTCGTCTTGATTTCGCTTTTTTTTTTTACGTAAAACGATATGGATCATAAATACGGAAAATAAACACTTCTATAGTTAACTTACCTCTAATTCGCTTATTTTTTGTGCAGCCTCTTGCCGATAGTGACCGTGATTTTTCCTTTCAGTTTCTAGTTCTCTTCGAAGTTTCATTGCTTCTGCAGCTTTCTTTCTATAATCGGATTCCTTCACTTTCTTTGAATTTTTTTGGTGGTCTTTTTTACACATAACTTCTGTTAGCTTTTGAATAGCTTGTCTTTTCTTTAACTCTTCTTCGCTTACTTTCTTCTCTAACAGTTTGATTTTTTCAGCCAAATTTTCTGATTTATTTTGTTCACTTTCTTCCATTTTTTCAACATGTGTACGTAGTGCCGTTGTTTCGGATTTTAATATATCTGTATCACTGCGGAGTTTTTGATTAGTTTCTTCTAAATTCGCTATGGTTTGATCCTTTTTCTGTAAATCGCTTTTGTATCTTTCCCTTGCATCATTTAATTCACACTCTATCAAAGATTTATCTCTTTGTACTTCAGCTAGTGATTGTTGAGCCATCTTTAATGCTAGCTGTTCACTTTGACATTTTTCCTCCGTTACCTCTAATTGTGTACGTAAATTGTTAAAATCTTTCATCAGTCTCTCGTTTCGTTGACTCAAATCATTATATTCTCGATATTTTTCTTCTAGATCTTCTTTGCGATTTTCACTCTGCTGTTTGTACAACTGAGATAGATGCATTTCACATTCTACTTGTTCTTCCGCTTCCTTAACTTTTTTCTTAAGTCTTTGAAGCTCTTCGTTCAATTTTTTCATTCCATCTCCATGTTGTTCTCGTTCCTCTTTCAAAGCTTCAATGTCTTTCAAAAGTTGTTTCTCCCCATCTTTTATATGGCTAATTTCCTCTCCTTTTAGACGTAAATCATTCATGAGGTCTTGTTTTTTTATTAGTTCTTCGTTTAATTGCTCTCGGACCTCCATAACCTAAATTTAAATTTAGAGCGTAAAAATAGTGATTTAAACCAGAATAATTAAAACACTCACTAAACTTTCCGCTTTGTCATATAATGATTTAATGTTCTGTATCTGACAATTTAAATCTATTTTATCCTTTTCAGCTTGAAGAAGTTTTTCTTGAGCATCAACTTTGGCTTGTCTTTCAGTTTCTAATCGACACTCAAAAGCTGGAATAGAAAATAAATTAATTAATTGCTTTGAAAGAGCCAAAATGTAAGCAATCACATTTAATCGACTCGAGATTGGCTTCTTCGGATGATAGTAGGGCGTTGGATTTTGCCTTTGCTTCTTTATGAGAAGCCTCTTCTTCGTGTAATTTCCTTCGTAAATCTTCTTTCTCTAGTTCTGCAGTCGTTTTAGACTAAAAAAAAGAAGGACTTCAATTAATTTATATTTCAAACTAAGAACTTACTTTTTGTAGAATAGCGCTAGTTTCTCGTAGTGTATTGCATGCAACATCTAATTCTTTTTCCGATTCTTTCAAACGCTTAATCTCCACAAGTAGCTTTGCGTTAGTTTCTATAGAGTATTATACATGAAGATAGTTTAATTAAAATAAGACATGTCTGTTACCGGTCAGATTTGATAACTCTCGAGTAATTTTGGCATTTGTTTGCTTTTCTTTCTCCAAATCTTCCTTGACGGAGTCTCGGATTTGGTAAGCCTCTGAAATTTTCTTTTGGAAGCCTGTTACATTCCCCTGAACATGTTCGTTGTCTTCTTCTAATTTTCTTGTTTTCTAGTAAAAGAAAATCGTAAAAGTGTAAATTTTTGCGTGTTGTTTCGCTAACCTCTTGCAGCTCTTGAATTCTTCGATTATTTTTTGAAAGCTCACTGGCATCTAAATGAATTTTTTCTTTTAATTTTTGATTTTCGGTTTCAATTTGAGAAATTTTATTTTTTTCCATTTGAGAGGAAATAGAACTTTGTTCTAAACACATATTTGCTTCCTTGAGCTTTTTACGTAACTCTTCCATTTGAAGATTAAAACGTTCAATTTGTTCTTGTTCTTGAATTTTTGCTTGTCGTAACTAAATGGGTAGATAAATAGATTAATAAAGTAGAAAGCCTGAAAAAACTCTTACATCATGCTGCAGAGCAGTTTTTTCTTTTTCTAATTGTAAGCGATCTCCTCTGGTCCGTTCTTCCTTTGCCCTGGCGTCTTCCAGTTCAATTAGTAACTGTCTGTAGACAATTTATTATGAATGATGGAAATTTATAAGCGTATAAAAAAACAAACCTAGTTTTCATTTCGTACTCTTCTCGGTCCCTCGAAAGAGCTATTCTTGTTTGTTGATTATCACTACCAGTAAGAGTATAGTCGTCCCCTTGCGGAATCGACATAGAATTTTGGTTTGAAGAAAGCATATTAAAATGTCGATTATAAGTAAAACCAATAAAAGATAAATGATTGCCTTCATAGGCTTTAACAGGTTGGAAATCCTCATTAGATGCACTATCATCCTTCTCAACCTCTTCGAAGTTACTTGTATCAATATCACCATGTAGTTCAGGAACAACAGGAGGCAACTGCTCTCGTATATTTGTCCAACACTCGTCACCGAAAAATGGATGTCGCTGTATTTCTTGTATACCCCGTCTTCCCAATCTCTTCTCCTGACTACATAAAAATTTCTTTATTAACATTTCAGCGTTAGAGCTAACGTTTGCATCAACTGGAAATGTTAATGAAGTTTCATGATTTGTTATTTTCCCATAAGTTTCTAAAAGGGATTCGGCAAAAAATGGAGTTTCCCCCACAAGCATTTCATATAAAAAGACACCCACACTCCAAAAATCGCATTCTCTTCCATAGCAAACTTCGCCACCATGAGACTTGAGCACTTCTGGAGAAATATAATCGGGTGTACCAACAGCAGTATAAGAACGTACCAAGCCATCAGAATCCATTTTCATGCATGTTCCGAAATCGGCTAATTTCAAATGGCCTGTAGAATCAAGTAACATATTGTCGGGCTTAACATCTCTATGCACAAATCCCATGGAATGAATAACATCCAACGCCAATATGACTTCGGCGCAGTAAAAACGTGCCCATCGTTCAGGAATTTCATAGCTCATTAATAAGTTTACCATATCTCCGCCGGGCATGTAATCCATCACCATATACAAATATCTCGTGTCTTGAAATGCGAAGTGAAGCTGTATTGTAAACGTAAATCTTTTGAAACTATTGCTTTGTAAGCCTATGTCCCCGAAACGCTTATCAGTATTACAATTAGAATTCGATAAACTTGGCGAATACAATAGCCTGTCAACAACGTGCTTGCAATGTCAATAAGGGAGCAATAAAGCGAATAAGGCTTAGTACAGATATTTTTAAAAAATGTGGTAGCATTGTTGAAAATGAGAAAAAGAATCAGGGAACTAAGAAATTGATAATAGTTTTTTAATGATGAGCAAATTTAAATACTTTTGTCCCCAAAAAGTATAAGTTTTTTACGTAGAAATATTTGGATAATTCAGGCCTGCCTAACTGTATTACATTGTTTAAATGTGTTCATGCTGAACAGCATGAAGTAGTTAGACTCAAGTCTATTATCAATATGGTATAATTTGATATCGATAAATATTCAAATTACGTAAAAACAATCCTAAAAATATGTTACAAATATTACTCTTCTTTGAATCTTGTTAATCTCCCTCGTTTCTTAAGTAGATATTTATAAACAGATATACCTGAACGATCCATTCGCTGTTTGCATTCGCCATTACGTCTCTTTCTTCCCAAAAAAATGCAGATTCTGAACGCTTTATCTAATATATAATAACAATCCGATTAAAAATATGAACTCGCTTAATATATTGATCTTACCATTTCACTCTTACTAAGTAATTTCATAGCATAGACCTTGTGGGTAGCTTTATGTCTTACCAGTTGTACTTCACCAAAAGCACCTCTACCTATAACCTTCACTTGTTCGAAATCCACATATTTCATACGCGTATCAAGAAGTTCATCTACCTCTTTTTTATCTAAAATATGTCAACATTTTAAGCAGTTATACAAATATAGTAGTTGAGACTTACATTTTTTTACAAAATTGTCGATGTTACTCTTTCTTTTTAATGGCTGATTATCCAAATCAGCGACGAAGGCGGTTAACCCATCCTGTTGTCGTGACATATAGATCATAAATAACATATTATGGCTTATTTGAATGGACCTACCAGCAAGTTCTCAGCATATAAGGGATGATTGGGATCTTTTAAGTTGCGCTCTATGGCATTCATGCGCTTAGTGTAAGTCTTTCCCAGATGATCCATATTATTAAAATTTCTTTCACACGATGACTAATTGTTTAAAGCTGTCATGTTAAAGTTGTTATAAATTAAGATCATATCATACACAAAAATCATTCAATCATTGACATTTAACATAAGATAGAAATGCCTGTTGATATTTTGCTAGAATATCCAATTGATTGTCTATGTAAATACCCAGAATAGAGGAAGGCGATTTTTTTCTTCAAAATTGTGAAGCTCAAATACACATATATTAGAAAGTTTCTTACTTACCAAATAACAAAAGAATATTTCCCTTTTCACTTGTTATTGCATCTGGAAACAACTATAATCGTTAAATTCTACTCTCAAACATAGAAAGAAACTTTTCCTGATTTTTTATTTCTGCACTTTATAGATTCACGCCATATTGCGTGGTACGTTGTACCATGCAGAATATTTACAAACTCTACAACGCGGAATTCTAACCATTCTAGACTGGTAGATGTTTTTCCAATAATAAAGAGACTCCAGGATACGGATATTGTATCTTATATTATAGCTCTTCGTAAATAAAGGAAAATAGAAATAATTATATGATTTTCCTTTGGATGTTTAAAGCAATAGCATGAAAAATATTTAAAAGATTTTCTTACATTATTTGTCAAAAATTGAAGTATTGTTATTTTTAAGAGCGATAAACGCAACATACAAAGAATAATGTTTACGTTAATGTACGGGTTTTATAAGTTTATGTTTCAAAAAGATGACTACTATATCTTGATACTTGGATTAGACAATGCTGGAAAATCTGTAAGGCAATTACAATTTCATTGTTTTAATCTTGATTTTTGATGTACATGTGCAATAGACCTACTTGGAGCAAACCAAAATTAAATTCAATAAGAATTATAAAGGGATGAATTTAAACAAAATAACGACAACAGTTGGTTTAAATCGTAAGTATAACATCAGTGTAATTCAGGAATAACTAAAATTCTTTGCACAGTTGGTGAAGTCAGTGTCAATGGAATTCGTTTGAATTTTTGGGACCTGGGAGGTCAAGAAGAATTACAATCCCTCTGGGATAAGGTAAAAAAGTGGCAACTGACTAGCAGTCAATAAAAATTTTTGTCCACAGTACTACGCAGAGTCTCACGGTATCATTTATGTAGTGGATTCCTCACAGAGGGATCGATTGGAAGAATCAGTATCAGCGTTTGGTCAGTTTTTAATTTTTTTTAATTAAACTGTGTCAATTCTTTGAATCTATTAACAGAAAAAATGGTAGTAAATGAAACATTAACTGGTGTTCCTCTACTTTTACTGGCTAACAAGCAGGATGTAGATGGATGTATGACTGTATCGGATATTAAAATGGCTTTTAACCGTGTTAGCCATAAAATTGGAAAACGGGATTTGCGAGTGATGGGTGTGTCAGCATTGTTAGGGTATGTAAGGATTTGTAAAAATCTTATTTGGCAATTACTTAAAATAACTTCCGTATTTAGTGACGGGGTAGATGACGGTATTAAATGGATTGAAGAGTGCGTCGTTAGAAACAGTGGCCATCGACCTCCCATTCCACAACAAATATCATGAATATAGTGAATTATTGACTATATGTACTGTATTCCATTAAACAAAAAACTATCATAATTTTAAGCTTCCCATTTCGGTGGTTCTGATCGAACAGAATAACGTTTCTCAACATTCATTGCCAAAACTTGAGAGCGGAAAGCTAACGCTTTTGTTTTTTCTATGACCTGTTGGTATGGAGAAACGGCTTGAGTACCCATAACTACGTGTCCCAATTGAGAATCTATCTTTGCGTCCAATCGGGCATTCCTAATCAAATTAACAATCCACTTTTCAGCCTCTTCACTGCTCATGTTCAATTTATTAGCCAGCATATCTATGCTAATGCATTCATGTATCCTACAGAAGGTCTCGAAGATGAAAAGGCGGGCATTATCTATGAAATCGTTTTGACAGGCAACCAAAAAGAAGTCATTTTGAAGTACGGCCTCACACTCTCTCAGTTTGAGTTGAGCTTTATCAAAGTCGAAATTTACATACAAATCCTGAAGGAATTCTGTTATCGGGTCTTGATAGGCATAGGACTCCTGTTGAATAACACGCACCAGATCTTTAAGAACATTCTTGCGTCTTTTATTGGTAATGACAGCAGTGGTAAGATAACGAAGAATATGAGGACAAACTGTTTGAATGGTATTCAAATATGACGGCTGATAGAGAAACATATCAATGATTAAATCTCGTCCCTTGTTATGATTGAAAAACACAAATAAGCTCCAATGAATTAACCATGTTCGCTGTTGAAGACTTTGCAAAGCACTACCAAAAGTGTTGCTGTCTATAACGTCCTTTAATCGGTTCAAATCATCGAGGGCCGAATCCCAGTTTTGCATAAGAATTTCTGATGCTAATTTTCCCCAAAGACTGTTGAGATAGTTTTTGTCAGTTGATGGAATAAGAGCCCTAACGAAATATAGATAGTCTGCTGCTCCTCCATAGTTGCCACATTCAAATTGAAATTTAGCAAACCGATACAAGGTATCAATCATTTCTTGTTGAAACTAAAATAAAATAATCTAAGTTAGAGGCAAGAAATCAGGCAAATGGTTCAAAGCTTACATCATGTTCCTTATTCAAAATTTCAAACAATTGCCTTCCGTCTCGGGAGCTTTGAATAGCTTTCAAGACTTCTTCCTTCTGCATTATGGTCATAATGGGTTCGGTCTGTTCTCTCATCTGCTTTAAGTCATTGAATACTTCAGTACGTTTGTCGTACAGACTCTTTGGTACGTCGGTGTCAGGGTACAGCGCTTTATGCTGATCCATAGCGAAGTCAACCATGTTTGTATTGGATAGAAGGTCCAGCTTTCCTTTAAGAATCTCATTTCCGTCATAAATCTGTTTATAACAAATTATTTATCAGCGTATGTTACATCTAACCGGCTCTGAGTATTTTTGTATTAACTAGTATTTACGAGTTAAGCAAAAACATACATTGAATTAAATCATAAAATAATAAGAATAAATTTTTAAACCAACCTTCTTAAATGATAAAAATTCTAACAAGGGAAATACTAAATGACGATCTAAATATTGTGTGATCCGCGTGGTCAAATCAAACTGGGTCGCCATCTTGAAAATGAAAGAGCTCCGATATGGCAGGATAGAGGAAAATTTAAAATTAAATTACGAAGTCTACAAATTTCTGTTTAATCAGAAAATTTTCTTTTTATTTTCATATGAAATTGTTATTCTTAAATATATCTCGCTTAATTTTAATGGTGCGGGACTCGTTCTCTGAAAAATAAACAGAAGATCCATATCAAACAGTATAGCTTCTCTACGCTTTTGTAAATTTCTACAAACCAAGCAAAAGATTGCCTGCTGTATCGGCGAAAGGATAGCCTGATGAGTGAAAACAGCAGAGCTAAGTGCTCTGCTAGGTCTGGTCCAACTGTAGGAGCGGAGGTGGAAAAAAAAGTTCTTGAAGAAAACAAAACGAGGATCTTAAGCGAACATGAAGAATGTTCTGTGTGCTTACAATCCTGTATACACCCAGTTTTACTACCATGCAATCACATTTTCTGCTTTCTTTGTATAAAGGGAGCTGCCCAAAGGGATAGAAGATGTGCCTTGTGTAGAACTGAGATACCAAATGAATTTTTTAAAAATCCAAATTTGGTGCCCGTTATTGATAAAAAAACAGAATCAAGGAAAGAAAGTTCGCATCGATGGTTTTATGAAGGTAGAGGCGGATGGTGGCAATATGATGAAAGGTCTAATAAAGATATAGAAGATCGCTATATTAAGAAAGAATATAAGTTTGAAGTTCAGATTGCAGGGAGTTTGTACGTTATTGATCTGGAAAATTATCAACAAATTAATCGTAATGATCCTAGTCGTAGAAGAAAGATAAAAAGAGATGTCAGTCCACCTGACTTGAAGGGTATTGCTGGCCTAAAGATCAGTAGCGAATCAAGAAATAGAAGTCAAATCTGTGATAGAGAAGGTGCTGATGGCGGATCGGCCGAAGAAACACCTACTAGGACTAGTACTAGTACAAGGACTACTAGTACAAGGACTAGTACTAGGGCTTCCGAAACTTCTACTGTTGATGTACTTTCAGAAAGCTCAACAGCAGCTGGAGGTAGAAGAGAGGCTGATGGAACTGATTGAAAGTTAATTGTTGTAAAGTTTTTAAGTTCTAATAAAATCGCTTATAGATGGCGCTATATTTCAACAGTGGCGTATTAATACAAACGGAAGGAAATTATTTTCTGATTCCTCCATAGTGGAAAAGACAATTTTACTGTCAATATAAAAATTAAAAAGCTGCTGATACTTTGATATTTCTCAGATGAATTTTACAACTCGAAAGAATTTTATTTGTATGCAAATCGATTAAAATCGTGTCTAATAAATCGATATATTTCGTCTGCGTAACAGTAAAAAAACAGGTAAAATATTTCACTCATATTAAGGCCTATTCTATTCATATATGAAACAACGTTGTGACACTCAAATATATACTTTCACTAAAATGATGATCTATGTATATTAAGTGTTGTTCATAAAATTATTCACTCAGTATTGAATATTCGACATTTTATTGTCGTTTTTTACACTATAATTGAAATATAAGAGACTTTTTGTTCACATCAAAAGAGGAAGGGATATGTCTTCTTTTTCGCTGAACCTCCATGACGCAAAATCTCAAAAAGCATTGTCTGATTTGCAAGAAAACGAAATAAAAATGCTCGATGGATTTAGAAAATTTCTAATTGAAAAACTAAAAATTGAATCTACCGTATGTACTTAAAAGAAAAGCTATTTACAGACAATAATTTTTATTATTATTCATCGTTTAGTATGCAACAACCATGGACAGTCTAATTCTTTCGACTAGTAAAACATTAAATGCTTGCAAAACTGATACCAAAATCTTTCAAGTTTTATCGCAGATTTTGGAAGCCAATCGTAATCTTATTTGTATTCTTAAAGAACGATGTGAAAAACTCTCGACAGAAACATTAAAAAAAATTGTTCAAATTAGCAATGATAAGAAAGCTTTGAGGAAAAATTTCCAGGAAGAAAAAAATCGATTAGACAGTTTAGAAAAGACAGCACAAAATGAATTAAACCTATCACGACAAGCATACAAGCAGTCAATGAAAGCATACTTAAATGAAAAGTGTAAATTTGAACGGGAATGTGCAACCTCTAAAGACTGTAAGCTATTACTATTTAAAAAAGCATTATAGTTATTTTTATACTTATCTAACGTTCGTTCCGTAACAGATTCGAACTCTAAAGAGAATAAAATTAAAACATTGTATGATAAGTATTACTCATCGGCTGGCAAACTGCACAATTCTCACAACAACTATGTTTTGTCTTTATCGCAATTACAAGAAAAACAAAAGCTGGTACATGAAGTTTGTTATCCGGCTCTTTTAGATTGTCAACAAAGTCAAATGGAAATTGCAGTGCACCAGTGGAGTGATATATTAACTGAATATGTGGAAACTTCTAACATGACAGATAGAAATTGTCAAAAACTCTATAGTAACCTAACTTCTAGTTTTTTTGATATTAGACCAAAGTCAGAATATGAAAATTTTATCAATCAGAACAAATCAAATCCTGAGAGCATAAAGTCAATATTGTTCGACGAAAGCATTTTACAAGATTATCAAGGTGACTTACAGATGGAACAGCTAAGAGTTGATGTAGCCACTATAGACGATTTAAAATCACGGTAAATATGTAATTTTTAAGTTAAGAGTAAATTAAATTTTTTGTCCTTTTTTTTGCAATTACAGGCTAGTGGGGTTCGAAGATGAGAAGGCTAGTCACGAACAAAGAAGAAAGGTATATGATACTGAAATAAGTGACTTACGAGACAGAAAATACAGGCGAACATTACAAAGACGAGACGAAGAAGAAAACGGAGAGTAAGTGTGCAATTTTACTAATTTTGTCATTGTTTTGTGACAACTGTATATAAATCTAACAGGGCGTATGAAATTGATCGAAAAATTAAAATCCTTGATAAGCAAGTAAAAGAAGAAGGTGGTCTTATTGATATGAATTATATATTATACCAAAAAATTAATAAAAGTATACGATCGTGTACGCAACATTGGCCTCATACCATAAAGGAATTACAAGATGTGGTATACTCTTAATTTCATTTTATTAAAGTTATTGTTTTTAGAGTAAAACGTAAATAATATTTATTAGCTACCCAAGAGTATAGAAATATCAAATTCGACTCAACAAGAAGGTGCTGTACCCAATACCCCAAGCAATAGCAAAATGGGTTTGTTACAAAGACTAGAAAACATTCTTAGGAAGCCAAAATCAGTCCAAAAAGAAAGTGCAGATATAGAAGAATCAGAAGATGAGTCATATGCTGTAATTAATTTGTTTTTCTATTGTTTTATAAAAATTTTAATTTTAATGCTTTCAGCCTCAAGATGACGTTGAGCATTTGTCCTATTATCATGGTCTTTTACCGAGAGCACAGGCTCAGGAATATTTAGAAAACGATGGAGATTATCTTTTAAGATTCAAGGCGGATGATAATCACCCCACACAATATGTTTTATCCGCCAAACATAGAGATCGACACAAGCATTTCGTTATACAAGTTTCAAAAAACAGGGTAATTTATAGTATTACAGTATATTGCTAATGATCTGAACTTTGGATACTTTCGCCGAAATTTTAGAACTATAAATTGGATGGACCAGAATTTTCAACTATTCACCAATTGGTAAAACATTATGAAAAAAACAAAATACCAGCTACTGAAAAAAGTGGTGTCATTTTACGTCGTGCAGTCGATAAACCTCAGTGGTCTATTAACAACGATGACATTGAAAGAGGAGACAAGATAGGATCTGTATGATCTATTGGCACAATACATTTATCATGATATTGCATATGAAAATTTTTACTTGCAGGGAAACTTTGGTGACGTTTATATAGGAAAATATAAAAAGACAAATCAAGAGGTTGCTATCAAAACTTGTAGGTTTGATGTACCAGCAGAGGAGAGGGCCAGATTTCTTAAAGTTTGATATTTTATCGTTTACATTAATTTTAAACCTAATTGGTTTGTTTTCAAAAGGAGGGATTAATCCTGAGTAACTACGAACACCCAAAAATTGTAAAATTTATTGGAATAGCCGCCACACGTACTCCTATGATGATAGTTATGGAATATGTTCCAAGTTATTATTAGTTATTGATATTATTTCAATTACAATATCATTGTGAAACATGTCAAAAATTATTTCAGATGGTGCTTTAAGGGACTACTTAATGAAACATTATGATTTAAAAATTAAAAGACTTGTTCGAATGTGCTGCGATGCTGCTGAGGGAATGAACTTTCTCAGTCGTAAAGGAATAATACATCGAGATTTGGCTGCCAGAAACTGTTTAGTCGATATTGATGAAACAGTGAAAATATCTGATTTCGGATTATCTAGAAAAGGAGATGATGAGGGGACCTATCAAATTATTGAAAATAGAAAAAGATCTTTGCCACTCAAATGGACAGCCCCTGAAGGGCTTGAAAGTAAGTTAGTCTTTACATTGTAGGTATATGTATAAAACTCTTTAATTATAGAGGGATCCTTTACAACAAAAAGCGATGTATGGAGCTTCGGAGTTTTGATGTGGGAGATCTTCTCCTTCGGAGAAATGCCTTATCCGAAGTTGGATAGTAATAACAGGCCCATTAAAAATTTACATTTATCTGGTCAAGAAACAAAGGATTTTGTTTTCCAGAGTGAGTGATAAATAATATGTTTATTAATATTATAGCTACAATAATTTTCTCTTTAGAAAAAACAATGCAGCCTCCTCCAAATATGTCTCAGGAGATGAATAAACTTATGCAAAACTGCTGGCAATATGAACCTGAAGATAGACCAGAATTTGAACGAATAAGCCTTGCTTTACACGTTATTTATAAGGAATCTTAGCTAAATTAATTCTGTTATGTTATTGTGTAACTTTCTAGTCTTTCTTATACACAACAATTATCTCTAAACATACTCTTTTTAATTCTTTTTTTGTTTCTATTTAATACTCAAAACACTGCTTATTAAATCATGCATTTTCAAGAATGGAAAATAACTATTTCGCTTCAATTTATGTGATTTGCTTAAGATATTGTTTTTTCTATAACGACTCTAAGATCTTTAATTTGTAGCTACTTTGTGTTTTTAATATTAAAAACAATGAAATGAATATTTTGATTAAATCTATTTATACAACTAACTATTGTGTAAGTGTATCAGTTATTATTGGACATTTTAATTCGTTGCCAAAATAATTTTTCTCAGATAATTCGTTGACAGTCCAAACGACTACTTCTATATCTTGTGTTTTAAATTTCTCTACAAGATTTCTGAGTAAAAACGAAATGAATAGTCAATAATATATTTTAAATAATTGAAAAATATACTCAATTTTACTTACTTATTAACTGAGTCTAAATGTAATAAAATAGCCGATGCTCCAACAAATTTTGGAATCCAATTTATAATACTCCATTCTAGGATGCTATCAAAAGTTGGAAAGATAAGACTTTTAATAGTATTAGACTCTCTTTCGCTTCCATCAACCTTTCGTGTGAGAAATTTGTGCCTATGTGTTACACCAACAATTATTTTACTATCTGCTTTTCTTAATTTATAAGGAATGATGGGGTTAAAAGAACAAACGATAGCATTATCATATAATTGTTCTCTTTCTTGAAACAGTTTCGTAAGAGCAGGAACAGCCTGCAAGTAAATAAGTTGAAATAGTAATCATATACAAATACCTCTTACTTTCGATGGGGTTCCTTTTACGTCTATGTACATTTTGAGTTTGAGATAAAGACAAAGATCGACCATATCGGCCAACAGTGGAATCTGTAATCCCTTGTACTTTGTTCTAAATTCACCGTAGGATGCATCTAACTGTTGTAGCTCTCTCCAATATTTCTGACGAATAAAACCAGTACCATTCGTCGTTCTATCCAAAGTATCATCATGGAAAATTAAGGCTACATCATCTTTGGAGAATTCTAAATCAAATTCAATAGCGTCCGCCCCGTTTTTGTCTGCCTTTGTGTTGATTAGGAGCAATTCATTAAATAGGATAACAATCCCACACTATATGACAATGTAAAACTTACGAGTTTAACCGCCTCCAGAGTATTTTCAGGACAGTCCCATCCAGCACCACGATGAGCAATTAATGGTTTACCAGAATTGGTTCTTGTATGTCTAATAATATTTATTGCTCTCTTTCTGTTTGGTGTAGGAGTTTTAAACATGTTGAGCAGAGCAGTACATATTGCTGCAAAAAAAGTGGAAGCTATGATAACAGATGTACTAGCTAAAAAGAGAAGGGCTAGTGGAAACACACGAGTGAAAAGCGAAAAAAATGTCATTTTTCTTAGGTTTTTTTCCCAATAGAATAGGATTATTAATAAACGGTTGAGTAAAACACTATAACTACCAGTTTTGTTTTGGTATCCTAATACTTAAACTTTGTTTGATGCGTTCAAAGTTGAAACATCAAAATTTTGCTCAATTATTAATAGACTTTACACTTTAGCCCATAATTACATTTCTGAATATCTAGCCTTCAGAACACGTGTGAAATATAACGTGATTAACCTAAATAACTTTCAGTAGAACAGAATAGATAAATGTCTTAAGTGACCACTATTTAACTTTGTTAATCTTCGGACTGCTAAATTCAATTCCATAATATATTTAGTATAATTACAATAAAGATTTACATTAATATTATAAAAAACAGCAAATAACTTGTCAAATTTCATAGTCAAATTAGATTTGATTCAAAAATTATGAATGCTAAAAATAATAAAAACAAAAGCAACGGTTTTTCAATTTTATCGAACACTTTCCCACTTTTTAGTTAAACTAGAAACCCTGGAAGGTTTTCCCGTTTGTTTAGCGTTTGTCTCGGTAGAATTTTCTTCCAACGGCCTTTCAACCTAAAAGTAGTTGAAAACTTATTAATGAACGGTATTTAATTTTGTAAATACGGTTTTAAATTAATTTGCAAAATATAAGGATAGGTGATAAGGATTATCGGATTACAAAGCTTATTCAGAAGTGGAAAAAAAAACTGTTAAAAAAAACCTAAGCTCTGAAGTTAGTCCGTTTCGGGCAAAAACGAGTTCAGCTTCTAGATAAACAGAGTTTTTAATGAAAAGGAAAATAATTAAGAGAGGAAAGTACGCTTTAAACAAAATAAATATGTGAAATTCTTAGATACTACCGCTGGTGCACTCTGACGATTTAATCTCGGAGACGCTGCCGCTTTTATAGATTTTGTTTTTCGAAGATCACTAGGTTTCACTATATCTGCTCCTTGATTCTTTTGAAAGAGGGGCTCTTCTGCTGTATCTTTCGGTATAAAAGAGGGTTTAGGTTTATTAATTGCAGGTTTCGTTCTTGGCTTATTTTCGGAACTCTCCACATTAGGTGGTTTATTTTCAACATTTTCGTCTTTTGAAGGGTTAACAGCGGATGACTCTTCGTCGGGATCTTTCCAAATTGAAGACCTTTTCAAAGCCATAGCTACCCAAGCTGGCTTCTCGGTATCAGGCTCTTCTTCAACTGAACTTTTTACAACAGACTTCTCTCTATATCTAACAACGGGCTCAGAGTTATCTTCATGCTGTTCTTCCTCTTGATTAAACATTGAAGATTTTGGTTCTCTTAGTTCAACGGTAGATTCCATTTGCCTAGATTTTTGGGAAAATGAAGGAGCTTTCGTAACCGGCTGTTTAATTGTGATATTATCATAGACAGTATTGTTAGGTTGTTGGATCTCAGAGGTTCTACTGGAACTTATTTCAATTGTGTTCGTACTAGCTTGATCGAGAACTGGCGTTGGCGCTTCAGTCTCACTCTCTTTCTCAGGCTCAACTTCAGCTACAGACTTCTCATCCTCACTGGTAGATAAGGTCTCTTTTCTTTCGTAAACGTCAATTGCAACAACAGTAGGGCCTGACTCTTGTGTACTTTCCTTTTCATCGATCTGATTTATAATTTTTTCTTCAACTGTTATACTTGTAACATTTTGTTCATGAATTCTATCTTCTTCTTTGTGCACATCTTCGGCAAGCAGGATGACAGAAGTGTTGACGACAGGAATAGGATCATCTGTAACAAACGGCATTTAAATTTTATTATATTTTATAGCAATGTATTAGTAACTTACTATTCTCGGAGAAGGATTTTCTCCCTTTATCGTCAGAGTTACTATCATCATCAGTATTGTCCTCCTTTCTATTGCCACTTTCGTCAGCCTTTGTCTGCTCCTCAATTACAGAGTTCACCGGAGAATGTGACTTTGAACCTAATTCTTGCAAGTTTGTATTAGGTTCTATTTCTTTATTACTTTCTTCCTTAACTAAAGAATTTTCAGGTAACGATTTGGAGTCAGTTTTAGTAGTCTCAACTGTAGATTCATTACCAATTCTTTCATTTTTCAACACCACAGCCTTGAAAAAACAAAAGCAACAATGTGTAAATTACTTAATTGATGATAATATTTATGTTTAATAAGTAATAATTACCTGACGATTATGAAGAAATGTAGGAGGTCTAACTTTTTGCCGAATTTTTGATCTATCTTTATGAGCACGATTTTCAAGCAATTCTGTATTTCTTATATCATCGAGATTACCTCCAATACCAATAGCCTGATCTGGATCGAATGGCGTGAACACAGCATGTATTCCATCGTCTTGTTCCTCATTCGCTTTCTAAGACAAATGATAATATGTATTGCACTACTATATAGAGGTAAACAAGTTGACAAAAAACAAGAGAGAGAGAGAGAGAGAGAGAGAGAGTCAGAGAGAGAAAAATTTTTTGAAACCTAATCCAGCATATCCTTATCTAGTAATTCTATAAACTAAATAGATTTAAGACAATAGATTATTCATGATATAGGCAAAGTTTTCAAATTAAAATTGTATAACTAAAATAGTTATTCAATAAGTCTATATAGATGAAAAATTGTTTAATACCATTAGGTTTAAAAAAATAATGAAAGTAAATATTTCGCTAACCTCCTTTTTCGACGATTTCTTCTGAGATTTTGAATGTTTCGAACGGAACAAGTTACGAAAAAAATTCAACATTTGAAAATACTGAGATCTATCTTCAATTATTTAAAGATGACGCCTTTACTTTTCTTTTCTTTTTACGCCCTTTTAGGTTTTCTCTTCCGTAAATTGTAACTATACTCTTTTAAGGCACAGGTTAGTCACTACTGTTTTGTCATAATGCAGGCCATACGTACATACAGTAATATTGTTGGCACTTTGCAAAAAAATAGCGCACAGGCCACAAAAGGCCATTTAAATAAAAGGGTGTGTCGACGTCGTTTA